>CM029520.1:13520708-13545708 GCA_017140615.1 Eucalyptus cladocalyx | reverse complement strand
AAGAATGAGGACATACCGAAGTCAGTGTTCCGTACTTGATACAGCCATTATCTGGTTCAGTTCGTGATCAAGTTCATCAATGATATCCTGATGTACTCAAGAATTCCTAAGGAGCATGAAAGGCACTTAAGGATAGTGCTTCAAACTCTGCAAAATCATGAGCTGTACGCCAAGTTTAGTAAGTGCTAGTTTTGGTTAACTCGTGTGGCGTTCCTTAGTCATGTGATTTCAGGAGAAGCAATCTCGTGGACCTGTCCAAGATCGAAGTAGTTATCAACAGGCCAAGACGAACAACAATGTTAAAGATCAGAAGTTTCTTACGTTTAGCGGGGAATCACAGAAGGTTCGTAGAAGGGTTTTTAGCATTAGCTTCACCGCTAACTCGACTCCTAAAGAAAGAAGAGAAGTTCGTGTGGACAGATAAGTACGAATGTAGTTTCCAAGAGCTTAAGCAGAAGCTGACTACCGCACTAGTGCTAACCATCCCATCTAGTCCTAGAGGATACGAGATCTATAATGATGTGTCGTTCAGAGGATTGGGTTGCGTGCTGATGCAACATGGTAGGGTCATTGCATATGAGTCCCGTCACCGAGACCTCATGAGCTAAATTACCCGACACATGACTTAGAACTTGTAGCAATTATTTTCACTTTGAAGATTTGGAGACATTATTTATGCGGAGAAAGATTTTATATCTTCATAAACCATCAAAGGCTCAAGTATCTATTCTCTCAAAAAGAGTTGAATATGAGACAGCGTCGGCTGGATGGAACTCCGAAGGATTATGACTATGATATCTTGTATCACCCTAGAAAAGTGAATAAAATCGCGAGATGCACCGAGTCGGAAGTCTTTAGTCGTTTAGATGGTACTCAAAAAGTGGGCTTTGCTAGAGAAAGCTTGAGGTTCGATTTTCAAATTTGAGGTAGGCCACCTTTCGAATCTTATGGCCACCCTCGAATTGAGCCGAAAGTGCGAGATAAGAATTAGGACACTTTAATGGACGGACCCGACATTTAGAAAGATCTTGCAAGAGAATACCAAGAAGAATAATGCTGACTTTTAGGTTTCTAAGGATGGAATGCTGAGATTCCAAGGACGATTGTGTGTTCTGACGACGCGGTGATTAAGGAAGAAATTTTGTTAGAAGCTCATCGTAGCAGTTAGAGCATTCATCCTGGTAGTACCAAGATGTATCAGAATCTACGTCAACACTATTGCTAGTCTGGTATGAAGGTAGACTTCGCTAAGCATGTTGCTAAGTGTCTGACATGTCAGCAAGTGAAGGCTTAGCATTGTAAGCCGGGAGGACAACTCCAACCTCTTGAGATCCTTAAGTGGAAGTGGGAACACATCACACTTGGATTTTGTGACAAGCTTACCAAGGAGTTAGAGAGGTAATGATTTTATTTGGATAGTGGTTGACAAACCGACGAAGTCGGCACACTTCGTTACAATACGAAAGGACCTTGATTTGGACAGGGCACACGAGTTGTATGTGCGTCGAGATAGTTCTTACCGCATGAAGTGCCGGTCATGATTACTTAAAGCGAAACCCGAGATTCACGGCTACCTTTTGGAGAAGCTTACAATGTATATTGGGAATGAAGCTACAATACAGTACGGCATATCATCCTCAGATGGATGGCCAGTCTAAAAGGACAATTCAAACCCTCGAAAACATGCTGCAAGTTTACGTGTTGGAATTCAAGGTGAGCTGGGAGAGCAGCTTCATCTTGTCGAGTTCGCCTACAATAACAGCTATCGGCAAAACATTAAAATGACTCCTTTCAAAGCGTTGTATGGCAGAGCGTGCAGAATGCTAGTGTGCTGGGATAAGTTCAGAGAACGAAAGATCACCGGCCAGAGTTGGTTCAGCGGTCAATGGATGCAGTTGCAGTCATCAGGGACAAATTAAAGACCACTCGGAGCCACTATAAAAGCTACATCGATAAGTGTCGAAGGCCATTGGAATTCCAAGTTGGTGATCACATTTTTCTGAATGTGTCACCAATCGTCGGTACTTCATGCTTTAACAAGAAGGGAAAGGCTGAGTCCGAGGTACATAGGTTCATTTGAGATTCTTTAAAGAATTGGGATCCTAGCGTATCATTTTGCATTACTGCTGAGATTGGCGTAAGTGCATGACGTCTTTCTCGTGTCAATGTTGAGGAAGTATAACCCTGACCCAACCCACGTGCTGAATTTTGAGGATTTAGACGTGGATGACCGAGTGTCGTACATGGAAAACCCAATTCAGATTTAGACGAGGAGCAGGATGATGATGATATGTGATGTGATATGATGATCACCCATGATATGATATGCATGATGATATGCATGATGATGATGATGATATGTGATGTGATATGATGATGATATGCATGATGATACGCATGATGATGATGATGATGATGATATGTGATGTGATATGATGATCACCCATGGTATGATATGCATGATGATGATGATAATATGTGATGTGATGATGTCATGATAAGGATGACATGTATGATATAATGATGCCATGATGATGATTATGATGATGACATATGATGATATGATATGCATGATGATAAGGCATGATGATGCATGATAGTATTACGCATGGCTGCAAGGTAAGTTACGCCTGCAATGCATGTACGATTTGTATGATGCATTGAGTGGTTATTGGATTCCTTTACCTACTGAGTGGTTGTACTCACCCCTTTTGGGGACCAACATTTCAGATTAGTAGATGGATTGAGCGGTTGGATATGACCGCAAGGGGAAGGATAGCAAATGAGGGAACTTTTGGACGCCGACACTGATCGATGGACTTTAAATGTATGACTGTTGGAAGAGACGTCGGTCATCTTTTGAGATATAGCCAAGTATAGAAAGACTATGGCATTTTGATGTACCGATGAATGATGTCCATCTGCTCTATGTAAATAAACGTGTTCGGTTTTAACTTATGTAAGATGTTTAGTTGGTGTACATCGATTTCTGAATGTAGGGAAGGGAATTGTTGGATATGCTTTCGTTATGTAAATTGTGAAAGGGACCGTTAATAAAAGATGTAAACCCCCATGGTTGTATGGACCCGCTGCAACTAAAAATGGTATCAGAGTGACTTGTTATTTGGGAAAGAAAAAGGAAAAGCGAACTGTGGTGACTCTAGCGGATTGGGGGCCGTCGAGGGGTGCCACACTCTCGACCAATTTATTACCATCTCAACTTTCGCCAAGTCCACTTAAATTCCTCCTCCTTACACCACGTGTCCCAAAAATGCTATCCGGTTCAACCAGAATTCACATTTGTTGAATTTAGCATACAACTTATGATCCCTCAAAGTTTGCAAAACTATACTCAAGTGTTGCTCATACTCTTCAGGTCCTCTAGAATATATCAGGATATCATCAATGAAAACAATCACAAACTGATCCAAATAAGGTTTAAATACCCTATTCATTAGATCCATAAATGCAGCTGGTGCATTTGTCAATCCAAATGGCATAACTAAGAACTCATAATGTCCATAACAAGTCCTAAATGCAGTCTTAGGAATGCCTTCTTTCTTAATCCTTAACTGATGGTATCCCGATCTCAAGTCAATCTTAGGAAAGACTGAACTTCCTTGAAATTGTTCAAATAAATCATCAATTCTAGGCAAAGAATACTTATTCTTTATAGTCACTTGATTCAGCTGTCTATAATTAATACACAGACGCATTGACCCATCCTTCTTTTTCACAAACAAGACTGGTGCACCCCAAGGTGAAGCACTTAGCCTAATGAATCATTTATCAAGCAACTCTTGTAGTTGCACCTTCAATTCCTTCAACTTGACTAAAGCCATCCTATATGGGGCTTCGATATTGGTCCTGTTCCAAGCATTAATTCAATTTCAAACTCAATTTCCTGCTTTGGTGGTAATCCAGGCAACTCCTTAGAAAATACATCTTGAAATTCATTAATCACTCGAATTTCATCAAGCTTAGGCTCTTCCTTAGTATAATCTTTAACCATGGCTAGGTACCCTTGACATCCTTTGTCAAGTAACGCACAAGCTTCTATTGCTGAAATAAGTGCTATAGATAGGTTGGTCCAAACTCCCAAAAATTCACAACTAGACTGATCAAGCAACATGAACTGGATCGCTTTCCTATAGCAATCCACCTTAGCCCTATGCTTATGAAGCCAGTCCATTCCTATGATAACATTGAAGTCATACATAGCCATTACAACTAAGTCTATTTCCATATCCCTTCCTTCCATTGTTATCTTACATTTTCTACACACCAGTGTAGACAATACCATATCCTTTAAAGGTGTAGAAACACAGAGAGGCGTCTCAAGAGACGTAGTTTCTATTTTACTCAACTGCCTATATCTTTCAGATATAAATGAATGCGTAGCACCCGTATCAAACAATGCATATGCCTTTTTATCATTTATAAGGATCGTACCTGAGATAACATTTTTGGAAGCTTCCGCTTCCTCTTGGGTGACCGCATACACCCTTCCTTGTGCTGGTGGCCTCTGAGGATTCCTTGGTAAGTTTGGTCTAACAACACTCTGCTATCCATGTCGCATCGAGCCAACACTCATTTGCGATCTTTCTTGTGGGCAATCTCTCTTAAGGTGTCCCACTTGCCCATAACCATAACATCTCAGTCGTCCATTGCAAGGTCCTGGGCCATGATGCCCATCACACCTTCGACATTCCTCATTTCGATACGGTGCTCTTCCAAAACTTCCAAAATTGCTCTTTTTCTTCATATTCCAAGTCTGACCTTAACCAGGATAGGGTCTCTTACCCTTTCTCACATCATTAAAGTTCGGCTGTCTCTTAAACTCTGATCGCTCTCTCACCAACTCTTGCTCCATTAACTGTGCCCTTTCATCAATCTCATGATAATCCCTTATACTCAAAGGCACCAGTTGTTTCCTAATATCAATCCTCAATCCTTTCAGAAATCTCTTAGCTTTCTCCTCACGATCGTCAATCAATATGGAAGCATACCTAGACAATTCATAAAATTTTGCCTCATACTGATCCACTTTCAACTCCTTTTGTTCCAATTGAACAAATTCAGTGATTTTCTTGTCCTTAGCACAATCAAAGAAGTGCTTTCTATTAAAAGCTCTCACAAACTCTTCCCAGTTCACATCAGCACCTAGTGGAAATATGGTATCCTTCGAAGCTCTTCACCAAAACTTTGCATTTCCCTCCAGCTGGTACTCTGCCAAAACTATTTTCTCAGCATCATTGCAGTCCAACAACCGAAAAATTCACTCCATTACATCAATCCAATGTTCAGCCTCCTCAGGACTTTCCATTCCACTAAACTTAAGTGGCTTCAACTTCAGAAATTGTTCCACCAGTCCTTGAGGGCGACGTTCCATTCCAAGTTGTTGATGTGCTTGCCTATCCAAAAGATTTCCAATGTTGGCCAATGCCTGTAGGATGTCTTCCATTTGGGGTTCATTTCTTGCAGTAAAGGCTTCAGCCCTCGATGGATGAGCACTTCTAGGTCGCACCATGACTTTCCTGCAATTTCCAAGCATTGCCTCAGGAATATTCTGAGACTCACTATCTCTATTCAAAGCAACTATTACTACATAAGTAACATAAACATGTTACTTGGTACATAAAGATAACTCAAAATAAACTACTAGGGATGTACAAGTGAATACCCATCACCCATTATTCAAGGTTAACCAATTTTTCCATTTAGTACCCTATGGTGTGCATTGTCATCATGTTCCTCAATTCCCAAATGAGGCTCCTTATCACTCCAATATATAACCATTGCTCCGATACCAAAATCGGCCTGTGGCACCCCCGAACAGGTAAGGTCGCCACAGCTACCGATCGCTCCTCCTAATGAATACCAGTTACATCTCTTAGCAGAAGCACCACAGTTCATAGAATTTTTTTTTTTTAATATATAAAAGAGTTTAGCACAGCTCATAGCGAAATTAAAGACGAGTCTCACCATCCCTCTACTCTAATGATGATGATACAATGCACACTTACTACCCATCGAAGGAAAACATAAGGCGAGCCACTTTTATTTACATCTTTAGGATGGACATATTGGGTCGATAACAAAAAGAAAAGCCAAGACTTTTAACTAAACTTGGCGCAGCTCAAAAAGAGATCTCGACCCCTTATATCGATCATGTATAACTCTCCATCTACAAGTGTCGGTTATATCCAAAAAACGTCAGCTCCCACTCCTCACGCAGACCATCACACCCATCAAGGTGCACCAAGCAATGGTGGCGGCAACATCCCCCACATCACTCTGTCATAGCGGACATGGATAGACAAGAACTCTTGGACGGCCGAGCCCCGCTAGGCCCACATCATACATAACCAACGCTCGAACCCGTTTGAACTTCAAACCAGGGGATGGTGACACTATCAAGCTCAATACAATCGACCTCCACGTCAGATGGAAGGCTGTAAAAGGTACCCCGCGTGACCGGAGCGAGAGGCATCTGTCTAATCTGAAATGTTGGTCCCCAAAGAGGTGAGTACAACCACTCAGCAGGTAAAGGATCTATAAACTACTCAATGCATCAAACAGAACAATCATAACATCATAGTAGAGTACATATCATTAATTCATATACCATCATGCCATAGGTGCATATACAACCATGCACTCATCATCAAGCATTCATGCATATACATGCCTTATGTGCACATACCACCATGCACTCATCATATTATATCATACGGCCATGCATACATATCACCATACCATGCATAATTCAATCTCTGCTTTTTATCTCTCAATTGGGTCACCACATTTTTTTTTCTTTCTCGGGACCAATAATTTGCATCCCACATTTTATCGCTCGCACCCAACCTGGCGTCATGAGGAACCTCTGGCACATAACTCCGGGCATCCAGCAGACACCTCCGGGCATCCTGAAACTCCCAAGGACATCCGACACACACACTCTAGGCATCCAGCACCCGCCTCCGGGCATCCCAACACTCCTGGGGTATCGTCGGCTCACACCTCCGACGGTATCCTCATTTATCATAATTCATATCCACATTTGTGTCTCAATATCAACATGGCACATGATGTAATGGCAACAAGGTAAATTTCAGCTTTTGAAATTCGCACAATTCCAACTTGCACAGTTTTAGGAAACATTTTCATTGAATACCCAAATGACATTCAAAAATTATAAAATTCAAACATGTGATAGTCAAGACATAAGGGTAGATACTTCATGAAGGAAATTACACCAAAAGATTCCCATATAACTCATACAGAACACGCATCACAGCACTACTAATTCTATCTGTTCCAATTGCACAGTTTTTGAAACATATTTGGTTAAATAGGCAAATGAACTTCAAAAATCACGAAATTTGAAATATGTTATAGTCAAGACATAAAAAAAGATATTTCATGCAGAACACTTTTCCAAAAGAATCTCATACAAAATAGTATAGACCACGCATTACAATGTTACCAAGTCAGAATACATCAGATTACACAGTTTTAGAAAAATATTTGATTAAGTACCCAAATGACCTTAAAAAATTATGAAATTAAACTATGTGATAGCCAAGACCATAAGGAAAATACTCCATGAAGACATCGAAGTCATATTCGTCCTAGGTAATGAAATATAGGCGGTTGAAACCCCTGTTTCCAGTACCGAAATTTCCAGATCTAACCATCTCCGAAAGACCACGATTTCACCTGCCTATTTATTTTCTCTAAATTTTTTATAGGATGTCCTTTACATCTTTTTTTAAGAAAGCGAAGTGAAATTTCAACAAAAAAATTGCCTTACAGTCCATGCATTCATCAAAGGTAGTTACCGAAATCTCCAGATTCAGTCTTTCCAAAGAATAAATATTTCACCCACTTATACTTGTTTCTTTTATCTCAAATTTGAGTATGTCATACTCCAAGAAGTCTTTAACAACTTTCATTCAGAAGTCAAAGCCAAAATCCAACTCGTGCATCACATGCAAGCCACTAGAATGTCCAAGGTCGAGCTGTTTTCTCAAGAACACTTTACTAACCTAGAACACCACTCTTAAAACTTCAACTTTTCACATCCTAAACATCCGAAGTTTGCCACCATTAAATCACATACACAAGGCACAACATGCAAGAGTAGATCAAGGATCACACTTGCCTCTAAACTAAGCAAGCAGAGCACACACGGCGACGGGACACGGCGACGAACGATGGATGCATGGCGGACGGTCGACGAACGGCTCTCCTCCTTCCTCTCTTCCTTTCTTCCTTCTCATCTTCTCTTTCTCTCCTCTCTTTCTCTCTCGGACGAACCCTTCTCTCTCCCTCTCTTTCACTTAAACTGGCCATCATCTCCTCCTAATTTTTCTTCTCCTCCATCATTAGCCATCATTAGCATTTGCATGGAAGACACTTGGCAGCTAGGAGGGAACACATTGCCTTTTCCATGCAAGATGTGCCTCCAAATGGGCTGGGCTTGGGCTAGCTTTGGGCTAACGGCAGCTCTCCTCCTTGGGCTTCATGGACCGGCCAAGAATGGGGTGAGGCTATGGGCTGGTTTGGGCCTTTAAATGTCCAGCCCATCCTCATCCTAATAATCCACCTAATCCTTAATTATATAAACACCTAATTGGAATTTATAATTCACAAAACTTTGTGACCTAATTTAATAAATTCCAATCCATAATTCACATAGCCAAAAATAGGATTTTCCTATCAAATAATTACCCACCAATAGCTTGGCCAAAAATCTCAATGCAAGACATGAATTAGAGCAACTCTAAGGATTGATAAGAAATTCTAGGATGCCACAAAGCTAAATGATGATCTGATCGTTGTGATGCGGTGAAGGCATGACGGTGAGGGTAAGTCGCAAGAATATGATGAAACGTGACATCTTAGTCTGGTGATGATAGTATTGAAACGATGGCCGTAAGTGGTGCCAACGATGTAGTCCGACAACAAAATTGTCAACACATCACGAACCATTACGTACTTGAGGTCCGGCGAAATGCGGATATCACATTAAACTGCCTGCAATGGTTCTCCATACTATGCGCCTGAAAATATTTAGCAATAACAAGGTGAGATATAAATCTTAGTGAGTTAACAGCCTAAGCTTCGACTAGGGCGCTAATTCATCTCGAAGGTAGCCTAAACTTGCACAAAATACCAACTTACTTTGCCCCTGCACATTAGTACATCACATATGACAATAATAGTGCAACAAGCATAATTGATTATTAGAACATATTTCACAATATCCAGGCGCACTATCAAACACATGTGTTCCAATTATTACAACCCCTCGGGCCAAGGCCAACACATGAATTGGTGGTCTTCTGGCGTGACTGAGCATTTGTCCCGCGTACTCATATGCATCAAGATGACATTCCATTAGGAGTATCGGTCCGGCCTTAATCTCAAATCGGCATCTAGACTCCCGCCAAGCATCTGATAAAAATTGAGGATCGTCTTGTATATTCATAAGCATCAAGATAGAACCATTACCCTACGTAATCATACGCCTCAAGACCATTATATGACCCACGAGCACTCAATCACTCCAGAAATTTTTTATCTTTTAACTTAGCCAATGCAAACATGATTTGTGCTCAAATAACAAATCTTGGAAATTTTTATTATTAAAATTTTGGTAAAATAATCGCACATAATCACATACTTGAAATTAACCCACCAAATTTTGCATGTCTTCCTTTTAAAAACCCAATGCCCTATTTAACATGTAAAATTCGATGTTCAAACCTAATGATTCATAATTCACTATTTTCTTGCCCATAAAACTTTCTTTGGAAAAAGTAAATATGGAACATACATTGGACATGCCAATAACATGGCATAACAAGTTCAATCAATCAAAATTATGCATAAATCTATTTAATAAAATAAACATAAAATTCTACTTAACGGCAAAATTCTTGTCGATCGGCACTAGACCGATTTTTTTGTCGTTTTGGTACCCTATGTCCGTATTTGAAACCTCAAGATCTCCACGATAACGAGAGTCGCCAATGTGTAGAAGATGCACTTCGTGGGTTAAAAATAATCAACCACAAGTCAATTGCATGCAAAGTTCCTAAAAGCTACCTGGTAGATTAGGATGCGCTAATATTGTGCCGAGATTGAAATTAACCAAGAAATTGAACCCAATTTCAGAAACTGAAAGTTCTATCATGTCACAAATCATTTTAGCAATGTCAACTCATCCTCCAAAGATTTTTTTACAAACCGAGAGTTTCGGCGAAAAATCCAAAGGTTATTTTGGATCGGGAAGTTTGTAGGGCTATTTTTTATTTCATTTTTGGGAGTCAAGTTGGACTATATGGTGAGGAAAAATGTTGTTTGGGATGATGGCACATTGGTTGGATTTATGGAAATCAAATTGAGCTCAATTGGAGCCATTTGAGGGAGAATTGAAGGGATTTGATGGACAAATGTAACAAATTCATATGCCATGGGGGAAAGAACATTTGGACTACTCCAATAGCTTCTTGGGGAAGATTGAGGAGAGAGAGTGGGCTGTGGATGGCTGAGCAAGTGGCGGGGCAACCACTTGAGTGGGAAAGCCAAGTGTTGGAAGCCTAGGAGCCACTTTGGGGTCCCCCTCTCTTCAGTAGCCTTCTTCCACCTTGAAGCATGGCTTTCTCCATTGTTGTGGTCCTTGGAGAGCTCAAGAGAACTAGGAAGTCGAGCAAAGCAGCCTCCTCCACCGTTGCTTGCCCGTAGACCTCATTTTCCCCATTTGTTTTCTCTTCGTCCAGTTTGTGCTCTAGTTGACTTTTCTCCGTAAAAACCCGAGTTAAAAGTTGTATTCCCATGAGAATTAGCTCATGCTCCACCCACCATCATCTCCAGGACGTCCAAATCGTAGGGAGCACCTCGCAGCACGTTGAACGGAGCCGTCGAATGTCCCGTCCACCGGAAGCCATCGCTCGCCGGTCCGTCAGCGACTCCCTTGCCTACACTATTTCGTCATTTCACGATTTTTAGCCGTTTTCTCCTCATTTTGACCCTACCTTCACCCAAACCACTAGCAAGTCCCCCTTGACCCCTAGGCACCGTCGAGAATTATATCGGGAGAGCCGCTCGATAGAATTTCGGCGATTGTAGTGATGTGTTTAGTTTACGTAATTGAATGTGGTATGGTGAAATTAAGTGAGGATGGTGTTGTATAGGTATTTTAATTGGAAAATACTGAGTGTTGGGTTGTGACACCATTAACGATTTATGGTCGTTAAATTGTGAAATTAAATGGTAATTATAATTTTTTTGTAGTTACCCCTAAATCGAGTAATTTCGAATTTAAAACAAGAACTACCGGGGCATCACTTTACGATGCCAAAAATATCTTTAAGTACTATAATAAATAGTGGGACTTTTGAAATGAAAGTATAGCATTTTGGCTCAGGCCGATCATGTACCCACACACGATTATTTTTATTGATTATTGTTAATATGATGAATTAGAGCCAACTTCGGTATCTAAGTAAGGATTTGGTGTGCAAGGCACAAGATACCTAGCCGGCATTATTTAATTGTAATTAGCTTAGGTGAGCATTAATCAGCTTCGGTGAGTGTTATATTTATTAAGTAGCTTTGGTGAGCTATGATATACACATATCAACTTTGGCGAGCTATTATCTATCTATATCAGCTTTGGTGAGCTACCATCTATTTATATTTCAACTTTGAAGAGTAGTTATCATATCAATGAACGAATTGATAGACAGTATTGATTGATAGATAGTATGGATTGATAGATAGAATTGATGGGATTGGATGATAGATAGTTTTGATTGAATTGACAGATCGAAGTGTGTCGGTAGGGCATGTGTGTTAGCATTGCTTGATTATGAACTCGTACCGACGTGTAGGGAGGAGCCGAGGCAAGGTAAGGTAAGTCCTACGTATTGTGTGGCTAGCCCACCCCCGAGTGTATTTTCTTCCTAGTAGGAGTTAAGGGGTGAACTTGCTAAGACATTGTCTCACCCACGTGGGCTCAACATTTTCAAGTCCTTAGATGGCAGTCGTGGAGGATCCGAAGCCATGGAGAAAAAGGAGGTGGAGACCGAAGGATTAGCGAACGTGTCTGACTAGTGGGTCATATGACAGTTCCCTTTTTTTTGTTGAGCCAGTCTATTTTGTAGACAGGCTAGTGTTGTATATAAACCTATGTGTTTATAAAGGCTTGTTTTGATTGTGATTGATTGCCTACTTTTCTATCCCAAGCTTATGTTGTTAGGGATTTGTTTCGCTTCAGCATGCGTAATAAAATGAATGGGTCAACGACGCGTCTTGGGACGTTACATATTTATTGACCACCGAGGGATGGGCACATGCTCAAGGATCGGGGCGTGACATCCTCGCTTGATGTGGTATCAGAGCTAGTCGATAGTTGGAGTGATAAGGTGCGATAGGATTCTTGGGATAGTAAATAGGAATGACCTCTACTTCATCTTTGATGCATGTGATTATTAGTTGTGTGGTAAATTGTTTGGTGTGGGGTCACTCAAATTCTAATATGGTATTGGAATTGAAAAACAAGTATCTATAAGGATCTTGTAGATGAGTGATTAAGAGCAGAGGACTCTAAAAGAAGACCATGGGTCCGGTTACTTGGGGTAGTATGCCAGCTAGGGTCGGTACCCGAGGTGGCCGTGGTAGAGCATAGGCTGAGGCCAACGCTAGTGGTGTAGCACTGCCTCCAGTTGGTGCTGGTGTAGCAACACCCAGTGATTTGGGAAATGTCAAGTTCATGTAGGTGCTTGAGGTGATGAGAGATATGATGGGGCAACAGGCCTAGAACCAAGTCGTCGCCTTTACTGTTGCATTTGCGGCCGCTGCTACCACCGCTAATGCTGCTGTTGCTGCCATCACGATACCGCTTGTCGCGACCTCCCCGAAGTGGGTGGGACCACCTAAGGGTTCGGCTAATGGATTGCTAAGCCTAGACTTAGCTTGAGCTCTCCCAAGCTCATACCAAAGGCGACTTATGGTTTGAGTTCTTAATATTCAAATGATTTTTATCATGGAGTCGCGACTAATCTATTTTTGGTGGGTCGATTAGAAACCCAAGTAAAGTAATGGGAGAATTACTTCACTCCTACGAACCAGAGATTAAATGAGTTTGGGGACTTGGTTACATTACACTTGTCTAATGCCCTTACGGTACCTTTTCTTTTATTTTCAAAAAATGTTTTTGCATGCAGTTTTGGATTGATTTTATATCTATTTCCTTAACATGTAATGTGATCATGCGGGTGCGCAATCCACCACTTTAATACCCAAGGAAAGCAAATAAGTAAAAAATGCAAGGACTTACCTCGTAGCAATGAAAGCATCTACATTGTTAGATCGTAATTCACATCAACAGACCTAGATATGATTTCTAATTAACACGCAATTTCTTTTTCTTGTTTTCACTTATTTAATGAAAATCATGCAATATGCAATGCATGCTACTAATCTAACATGGAATAATATGACAAGATAATATGGCCTAAACTATATGATGCAAATGCGATGTTTTTGTGTTTTCTTAATAAGCATGCAATTCGAAATGAAAATTGTCTAATTGTTAAATATGCAATCTAAATTAACCAAATGACTTAATTCTAATGACGATTCCTAATTAAGTAAACCTAGCAATAATTACTGAATGACATGCATTTCATGAATCTAATCCTACATGGCATGCACATGATTTTTTTTAATCTTTCTTGTATTATTTTTTATGAAAATTCGTAATTAAAATCACTAAAAATAAAAAATCTAACTAAAGCGAGACATTATCTATTTTAAGTTAGGATTAGACTAATCTAAATCCTATCTTAACTTAGAAATTATCTCACCATGCAATTTTATTTCAAAAGATATTATCTAACCTAGATATCATCTAAACATGCATTAAAAAAAAAAAAATTTCTTTTATCATGCAATTTTATCTAGGAAAATCAATTCCCATCTACATGATATGCGAATGCAATTTTTTTTTGTATTTTTGAGATAAACAAAACAATTAAAAGATACCAAATCCTCCATGGTTGTTTCGCTAATAAAATCAATAAATTGATCTTAAACCTTAAAGACCAAAATATCAATTTTATTCCCGCATGATTAATTATTCCATCTAGAGCCTTATAGATGGAATACAAATTCGTGTGCGGTTGCGAATTGAAGCGGTACATCGAGAATTTCAATGATGCATCGAGAAATATTTCAAATAAAGAAAACAAAACAAAATAAAATAAATCTATCTAATTTGGTTCAAGAAAATTACCTAGTTTAGATTATTCCCGGCTGCAAAGGACTCACGAACGGCAGCGACTACACGGCTCACGGTGTGGGCGAACTTGCGGAGATGGAGCTCGCGGACGTTGGCGAGAGGACGCAAGCTGAAGTCAATGGTCAAGTGTGACTTTCGTTTGGGGAAGCTCAACTTGCATGATAAACATTTAAAAGAAACTGTTGAAGAATCACGCTGCAGCTCGCGACAAAAGGCAAGCTCGGACTGGAGGGCAGTGTGGCAACAGATGCGGGTTAAGTGCAACTCGGCTGGTCATGCGGCGAGGGTGTCAATACTTAGGAAAGGCTTCTCACATCTTTCTCCAAAAGACAAGGGATGACCTGCAACACAAAATTTACGAGGAAGGAAAGTCCTTGTTGAAAGCCTAGCTACGGGACTTCACCAGGCCAACGTGAATGTCCTGCAAAAAAAGGAAAGTGGTCTTTTATTCCTTTTTTTTATTTTCTCTTTATGTGCCCCCTTGCTCTATGTTGGTGGACTTCAGAAGAACAGTGATTCGCCGGTATGGCAACTTCTCGAGTTTAGAATGGTCGTGGCTCGAGCTTGGACAGCAGCTTGCCATTGTTGCCGGGGATTTCGATGGCTTAACAGGTCGTATGGATGTGGCTCACGTCGAGGAATGACAGCTCGGACTCGGAGGCGCGTTACAGCTCAACATGATCATTAGGGTGCTGAAGATGGCTCGTGGGGCCGAAACTTGGCGCCAAGGGTGCAGGTGGGCGGCGTTGCCGGTGCGAGACACGAGCAGCGGCGGCAGCGAGGGAATGGGCGAGCAAAGGCGCGGCCAGTGCAAGCGTCGAGACGGTAGTGCGGCGATGGCGGGAGGTGCGGGGTGGTGGTGACGAGCGGTGACGGCAGGGATGGTGGTGCGGCGTCGGAGAGCGGTTTGCAGGTGTAGAGGCGGGCGCTCGTGGCGTTGGGTGCTCGGAGGTAGCAGTGACGACGATCAGGCTGAGGCGCGATCACGGGCGGGAAGAGGAGCGGAGACGGCGACGGCGTTCGGAGCTTCGGTGACTGTGAGATAGTAGCTGCGGTGGGGGAGTTGCAGGCGTCGCTCGAAGCTTCGAGCTACAGGAGGCGGGCGAGCGGAGGCACGGGACTACAGCGACAGCGGGTTCGAAACTCGTCGGGAGCAAGAAGGCAGCAGAGGGTTGCTGCAACGTCTACGTCCTCAGCTCGCCGGAAGTATGGAGTCGGCGGCGGTTTGCTGCATACGGGGCGTCAAACGGATGCTCGAAGCCCCCTAGGAAGAAGACCCCATGGGAAGAAGACAACCCATCTTTTTTTATTTTTTCTCAAGTTCTTTCTCTCTCTGTTGCCCTCTCTAACTTCACATTCTTTTTGGTTTTTCTCTGACAGACTCTCTAGTCATCTCTTTTTTTTAATCTCCTCCCCCTAACTTCATTTTTTCTTGTTTCTCTCTGACGAGGGTCTTTCCCTTTTTTAATCTCTTCCTTTCTCTGAACTCTTGTATCTCTCTACGGGCTCTCTTTTTTAATAGCTTTTTTCGCTCACAAACCTCTCAAGTGAATTTTTTCGTTCTTTTTCCCTCTTGCTCCCCTTTTTTTTTTTCTAATGAGACTCTATCTCTCTTAATCTCTTTTTTTTTTTTTCACTCGTCTGTGTGTCTCTGCGGGCCGTTTTCATGGATTTTTTGTGTTCTCCGGCCTCCTCTCTCGACCACACTCCTTGGTTTTCTCTAACGAAACTCTTATCTCTCTTGATTTCTTCTTTTCTCAACTCGTGCGGCCTCTCTACGGGCTCTCTTTTTTATAGTTCTCACAAACCTCTCCTGGGAATTTTTTCTCTCTCTTTTCTCCGACAAACCTCTCGAATGAATTTTCACAAACCTCTCCGTGTTGTCCTGTCCTTTCTTCTCCTTTCCTCGCTTATTTATAGGCAACAGGTGAACGGGAGGCAGCCGCAACTTTTCCTTGCTTGTTCAAGTTTGGTTCCTTTTTTTCAAATATGGTGGCCACCGCTTTGACAACCCACATATTTTATAATATTTTATGAGTTGATTTTGCTTCTCTCGAGGCTCCTTACGTCCACCGAATTGTGTGCATGCATGTGCATGCATTAATGAGCGAGAGACAATGGACGTGCAGGAACTTCTTTCTTCTTCAGCCAATTTGCTCTCTAGGGATGAGAGAATTCCTTTGCAACAACTCACTTTAAAATATTATAAAATTGTGAGCCCATCTTCTTGTAGACTTTGTAGAATTTTCACGTCCCCCATTCCATGCGTGTGTGCATGCATTAATGAGAGGAAGAAAATGCAGGTTCATGGGTTCTTCTTTCTTCTACATGCTTGGGGTTTCTTATATGGCTACTTGTCTCTCCCTTCTATAGGATAGCCACAACTTTTGACTTTTCTTGTTTGTTATTTGCTTCCTCCTTCAGCAAATTTCTCGTTGCTTCTCCTGACAACCCACACTTGAGAGAGAGCGTATTATATAATATTATATCATGGGCTCATTTTGCTTCTCTAGGATTCCTCTAGCATCCGCATGTCTACTGAATTTGTGCATGCGCATGCATTAATGAGGAGAGACAACGAATGTGCAAGAACTTCCTTCCTCTTTTTTTTTTTTTTTTTGACTTTTGCTCTTTTGCGTGCTCAAACCAGTGGAGAGAGACCATCCCTTCGATTGCGAGCCCTTGCTTCTTGTTGCTTTTTGGTACCGATGCACATGTGATTATATGAAATGCAATTTTACTGTTTTTTTCTAGGGTTAAAGATTAATCCCTAAATTTTTATGCAATTAATTACTAAATGATTAGTCAAAATTTAGGTGTCAACAGCCGCCTCTTTTTGAAGGTGAGCTCGTAGAGGTTGCCTTCAAAGATAAAATTGAGACATATCATGCACATGCAATGAATGACTCTCAAAGTTTTTTTTTTTGGGAAAATGAATCCCATTTTGAAATGCAATTTATATGATGCATGGAAATACTAATGCAAATGATAAAGGAACTTACCTGGAATAACTTACCTTCGAGTAACTCAAGATAGATTGGTGTTACATGTCTAGGACTCGTACCATTCTACGGTCGCCCAGTATGGCATTGCTTGGTTGTGTCTAGGACCTGTACCATTCTATAGTCGCCCTAAACGGATTCATTTTCCGGGACACGTACCATTCTCACGGTTCGCTCGAATGGAAATAGATGTTGTTTAGGACCCGTACCATTCTACAATCGCCTAAACGGGGATTTACCTTCCAGGACCCGTACCATTCTACGGTCGCCTGAATAGATGTTGTCTAGGACCCATACCATTCTATGGTCGCTTAAACGGGGAAAAGTTTTGAGACATCCAGATCTAGACTGAGATGTCAAGAATTTGGGAACTTAACCAATAGACACTCAATGTTAGGTGATATGAATATTGGATTAAGAGGATTCGAAATACCTAGATCCGAGACTAAGGTATAATGAGAAAGATAAAAAAGCATTCATATCCAGGATGAAATGCTTAATGAAGATTTTGAGACATCCAAATCCAACCGAGATGTCAAGAATTTTGAGACTTAACCAATAGACACTCAATGTTAGGTGAGATCAATATTGGATTAAGAATATTCGAAATACCTAGATCCGAGACTAAGGTATAACAAAAAGATCGAAAAACATTCACATCCATAGTGAAATGCTTAATGAAGAGTTTCGAGACATCCAGATCCGTGAGATGTCAAGAATTTTGGGACTTAACCAATAGACACTCAATGTTAGGTGAGATGAATATTGGATTAAGAAGATTCGAAATACCTAGATCTAAACTAAGGTATAACGAAAAAGATCAAAAAACATTCACATCAGTGAAATGCTTGACAAAGAGTTTTGAGACATCCATATCCGTTAGAGATGTCAAGAATTTTGGAAGATTTCAAACTCTCAATTTCTGAAAAGGAACTCGGGCTATAGAAGCACGCCGAATCGATGAAAGGGACTCTGGGCTACGGAAGCACGCCAGGTAATGAAAACGGACTCTAGGCTATGAAAGCACGCCAGGCCAGTATAAAGGGAATCCGGAACGGAAGCACGCCGAATCAATGAAAGGGACTCACAGGCTACAAAGCACGCCAGGCCAATATAAAGGGATATCGGCTACGAAGCACACCGTGTCAATCATGAGGGACATCGGGCTATAAAAGCACGAGTCGATGAAAGGGACATCCGGGCTACAGGAGCACGCCGGGTTGGTAAAGAGGAACATCGGGCTATGGAAGCACGCCGAGTCGATGAAAATAACTTTGGGCTACAAAAGCACGCCAGGTCAATATTATGGAAATCTGGGCTACGGAAGCACGCCGAATCAATGAAATGGACTCTGGGCTACGGAAGCACGCCAGGTCAATATAAATGGACATCGGGCTATGGAAGCACGCCAAGGCGATGAAAAGGACACCGAGGCTACAGAGCATGCCGGGTTGGTAAAGAGGGGCTTCGAGCTACGAAAACACGCGCGAGTTGATGAAGAGGGACATCGGGCTATAGAAGCATGCCGTGTCAATTAAAAGGACTCGTGGCTACGGAAGCACGCTAGATCAATATATAAAGGGAGACTTTGGGCTACAAAAGCACGCTAGGTCGATAAAAGGGACATCGGGCTATAGAAGCATGCCGTGTCAATTAAAAGAGACTCTAGGCTACGGAAGCACGCCAGGTCAATATACAAACGGAGACTTTGGGCTATGAAAACACGCCCGGGTCGATAAAAGGGGACTCGGGCTACGTGAAGCACGCGGAGTCAATATAAAGGGACTGGGCTACGGAAGACGGGCCGGGTCAGACAAGGGCCTTGGCCACGAAAGCACGCCTCTCAAGGCTTTAAGGTGCAACTTGAACGCCATATTACTTCGATCTTCAAGGAAATATAATCACGTACACGATTAGAGCTAAACTATATGCATTCATCAAAGAGGTAGACAATCCAGCCACTTTAAAATGCACATTTCAAAATTCAAAGAGGTTTTCATCAATTCAATCAAGGTTTATGCATAATGATTTTACCATATTTGCATCACCCAAATTTCCACATGAGAGAATTGTCGCTCAAGACAATGACATGGATTTCTTAAGAATACTAAATGAGAGACTTTCAGTTAGAAATGATTTTCACTCACTCTCATTTAGAAGAGCTATTTTAGGAGAATCACACCATCTTACTATCATCATACCAACAAGGGTCCGAGTATTCTCGGTTAAAGCGAGTAACCTTACCAATCCGAGAGGTCTTTAACAGGGACCGTAATGTGGGGCTTGGTCAATGGCTTAACAAAGGGACTCTTTGAGTCAAGGCTATTGAAAGGACAACTCTGTAATCATCTTCGGGTTTACAAGTCAAGAACCCTACAAAATGAGAAAGAAATAATCTTGCTCGCACTTCTTCGAGCAATGCTTAAGACATGTGAACTCCTACGTTAATTCAAGTGCCCTAATCAGAAGAGACTTTGCAAGGGATGTAGGTTAGGTTCATGGGTTAAGAAACGAAAGGCTTGTTAGGCTCAAAATGTGTTTAGAGGGTTTAGAGCTGGTGATCATCTTGACATTGCCACCAATCTTCTTCTTCACTCACCGTCAAGATTTTCTTTGTATCAAAACTCCATTGATTGTAACATCTCAGAATTTGAGTTCCTTATGTACCTCCTCATAAGGGATGCGACTTTCTACAACCAATGTTTGATTTTTCTCTTGGGGCATTGATCTTGCTTTTATCAAGCACATTGCCTTCATGTCCCTAATTCTCATTCATTTTTTCTTCACTTCTTTTTTCATGGGCATTGGCCTTGCTTTTACCGGGCACACTACTTTTTCATGCCTCATAGTTCTATTTTGATTTCAATTCTTGTGCACAATGCATGCGTCAAGCGATTACACTTTGAATGACATTCGAACTTTTCAAGGGTCTTTATCTGCCTTTTGCCTTGCCCCAAAGGTGGGGATGATCACCAACTAGGTTTAAAAAAAAAATGAAATTGCAGGCTCAAGTGGGCTATGCAAAGGATATAAGTATATAGGATAGAGAAAGAAATGCTCTTCGTCATCCTAATGCACTTAAATTACCACATGAATTCGGGTAATAGCACGACTTGAAGATTGATGCAAGCGAGAGCAAGAAAATTTCTTTTCATTTTCCTCACCTCATGATGCTATCTTACCTCCAATTTGCCCGATGTGGGTGGTTCTTGACAAACGGGTAATTTGAAAAGAATCTCCACAAGTGTATAAGACTCCAAAAGGGTTAAGCAATGGATTGTCTCGTTGTGTTTTGGGATAGAAAAATGAATTGCCTCTCATCATTTCGGTCATCGTACTTTTTGCAGAGAACTTTACCTTGCGGATATATGAACTTCCTACACTCATCTCACCGTATATGAGCAAGGGATCGTGTATAGGATAGGTTTGTCTTTCATCATCCTAACACATCTCATTCAGCATTCTTAAGCATTGATGTCACTTCAAACCACTATCAAAATTCTCTTTTCAAAGAGTCCGGCCAACTTTAAGCATGAAAAGCTTTTGTGACTTCAAAACAAACAATTTACCACACTCAAAACATGGTTCCAAGTATTCATTCAGTGAATTGCCCCACAAAGAACTTGTCTTAGCAATGGGTGTTCTTGGATTGTCCCTATCAATCAAGACTGAAAATTTGCTTGCCTCGCACAAGAGAACATGCATGAAAATGATACTATACAACATCAAAATAAATTCAAATTGCACATCCATTTGGCTCGATCGAGATTTTTTTCAGTTGGGTCTACTAAAATCCACCATGCCCCCAATTTGTCATCCCAAAGTGTCTTTTTCGTATGCTTTCATCGAAGCCAAAGAAAGTAATGCTCTGAAATATAAAGTAAATGAGTCAGAAAATTAAAACGTAATAACCCTAATGCATGACTTGAAAAACTTTTTTTTTTAGAGAATTTCTTTGGATGAGGAAGCATGAAGGAAGGCCGGTCCTCGAGAATTCTCCTTGGAAGATATTTTATTTCATTATTGGATATTGTCCTTTGGACTAGTTTGGTGTACCCCATCATGTCCTCAAAATAAAATTGTAATTTCATGAATAGAATCAAATGAATTACATTATTGGAATGGAAAATGCAAACAAGCAAATCTAAAACGAAAGCAATAATTCAAGTCTTAGAAAAAAGCAGGAAATCCTAAAAAAACTTAAAATCCTAGAAAGTATAAAAATGTAGACTCCTTTGTAGGGAGTGTGAAGATAAGAACTTTCTTCACTCAATGACAGCATTTGTGCCTTCGTCATGGTTGGGCAGAGATCTTTTCGATCATGCGGTGAATGATAACGCCTTTGTATCCAAGAGGTCTTGGCCTATGCTTCGTAATATAGCACCATCGTGGAGTGACCAACCTCTCCCATGTGATAATCACACTTCTCGTATTATATGCAAGATAATGCTCAAGATTTGGTCCTTTGGCTCAGTAGAGAGTAATCCCTTCTTTTAGAGGACGGGCAAAACTTTGGATAGGGGTCTGGGGAAGAGGTGTGAACTATCTTCTAACATTACGTCGATCGACAGAGAGTCAAGTCATCCACCTTGTTGCTCGGTAGAAATCTTAATTGTTGGAGTGCGATTGGATGTATCACGATTCGGTTAAGAATATGTTACATTAATCTCAGCTTCAAGGTCCTTTTCATTTTTGGTAGAAAACCTCTTGTTAGATGGCTCAGTAAACCACCCTTCTCTTATCCCTGCCTCAATTTGTTCTCCCACGGGAATAAGTTGGTTGAAATTTTCAACATTAATGTGCTAGCCATCTGTTACGGAACTCATACGGAGAGTCTTGACGAACAACTTCATCAATTCTTTATCGAGTAGGCTCGGGAGTGATTTGAGGCGCAGTTTCTTTCCATCTCACGGCATACTCCTTAAATGATTCGCTCCTCTTCTTCTCCATCCTCTCAAGATCTTCTCGGAATGTGCAAGGTCCATATTGAACTTATACTACTTGAGAAATGCGTCAAAGCCACTTCATTCTAGGTGTCGAGAAGATTGACATTCTTCATCACGTACCCGGTTCGGTGCGGGTCCAACAACTCGCATGTAATGATTGAATCATGAGGGGCTCATTCTTGACATGTTGGGCCATGCGTATGGCCTTGCAAATGAGCCTTTGAGGCAGGAAGTGCCATCATATTTCTCAAACTCGACATTTTGAACTTGCTTGGTACCTTGACCTTCTCATAAATTGACAAGTGAATGAGAGTGAACCGCACTCTTGCAATTGTTTCAATTTCTCTTCAAGTTTGTGAGCGTTCATCTTGCTCAGCCTTAGTGACATTGTCGGGCTTTAGTCTTTTTGGCAATGACAAACAGTGGGTCATCCTCCGGTTCGGGCATGTCGTCATCACCAATTTGGGCCCTACTTGTCTCGTCGGGGACTACTATTTCCGGGGAGAGCATGTGTAGGAGTCGGATTCGCTTGGAGGACTTTGGATTTGGGCAGTTATAAGTTGCATAGATGTAAGCAAATCGCTTGAGCTGATCTTCCATACTAGTAATACGATCACGCATCTCGGTTTGGTCAGCCATTTTAGCTCTTGATCGTGTAATAATAGCGGAACCGTGGCGGATCCATTATCACCTATTCAAATGAATGAAAATGTGTAAGCACAGGTGTAAATAGAGAACCAATCCATGACAACGATCTAATTGATTTTTCCTTTTTTTTTATTCATGAAAAAGAAGGGGCATTTCCCAAAAATGGACTAGGAAAATAAAAATAGACACCCTAACAAGACCAAATTTCCTAGACATGAATTGAAAACAAATTCTCCAAATTTTTTTTTGGTTATTTTCCAAATGATTAATGGCAATTTCCTTATTTTATTTCTGATTAACAAAATGAATTAAATCAATGATTGACCTAGATTGTCATGGACGGACCAAAAGTAAGTAAATTGCATAGTGTGGGATAGAAGACTTACTTCAGGAAAGTCAATGGCAATCACATAGACATGCACATGAGATGTGAGGCTCGATTTCTACTCTAGACAGGGCTTAGCAAAGTGAAGTTAACATGGTGGGATGACTAGTTGCGGCCTGTATACTAAGTCAAGTCCTCTTAACTCCGGCTTAGTAAAAAATGATACCCAAATGCGACGCTCTCACGGGCGAGAGGTAAACATTCTCCAACACCAGAAAAAGCTTTCGGGATTGAGTTGGGCAACCTCTACTACGCGGCCCTCACGGTAGAAGTCGTATCCAACTCAATACTATCTTTAAGTGTCTGAGTAACGGCGGGTCCCAGTCCGAGTTATTGTGTCTTGATAGTGTAGTGCAAATGCAAGGCATGCACAATAGTTTATATCAAGCAACACTTCATACGTAAAAGTAAACCATACATTCCGACACTTCCCTACAAAACAAAGGTTAGCAAACACTTCTCCTTATGCCTCCCATCCTAAGAAGATTTAACACCTTAAACGTTAGGGATTGTACTGGGATCCTTCACGCTAAAAACATTTTTTTAAAAATTGGTCTAAGTCCACTAAGGGTTTCAACTCAAGTCCTTGAGTCGCAATTAAGATGTCGCAACCTCCCGGCGGGTGGGACCACCTAAGGTTCGGCTAATGGATTGCTAAGCCTAGACTTAGCTCAAGCTCTCCCAAGCTCATACCAATTCGCGACTTATGGTTTGAGTTCTTAATATTCAAAATAATTTTTATCATGGAGTCGCCGCTATCACATTTTTTGAATTCGGTCGATTAGAAACCCAAGTAAAGTAATTGGAGAATTACTTCACTCCTACGAACCGAGAGATTAAATGAGTTCGGGGACTTGGTTACACTAGACTTGTCTAATGCCCTTACGGTACCTTTTCTTTTATTTTCAAAAAAATGTTTTGCAGGCAGTTTTGGATTGATTTTAAATTTATTTCCTTAACATGTAATGTGATCATGCGGGTCAAAGTAATCCACCAATTTAATACCCAAGGAAAGCAAATAAGTAAAAAATAGGGGACTTACCTCGTAGCAACGAAAGCATGTTTGCATTGTTAGATCGGGAATTCACACCAAACTGAGACCTATAGATATGATTTCTAATTAACATCTTAGCAATTTCTTTTTTCTTGTTTTCACTTATTTAATGAAAATCATGCAATATGCAATGCATGCTACTAATCTAACATGGAATAATATGATAAAGAAATATGGCCTAAACTATATGATGCAAATGCGATGTTTTTGTGTTTTCTTAATAAGCATGCAATCTATCGGATAATAAAATTAATTTTAAGACAATTCTTTTTGGTATTTTTCATGAAATTCGAAATGAAAATTGTCTAATTGTTAAATATGCAATCTAAATTAACCAAATGACTTAATTCTAATGACTAGCAATTCCTAATTAAGTAAACCTAGCAATAGTGCGAATGACATGCATTTCATGTGAATCTAATCCTACATGGCATGCACGGGTTTTTTTATATCTTTTATTGTATTATTTTTATGAAAATTCGTAATTAAAATCACTAAAAATAAAAAATCTAACTAAAGTAGACATTATCTATTTTAAGTTAGGATTAGACTAATCTAAATCCTATCTTAACTTAGAAAAATTATCTCACCATGCAATTTTATTTCAAAAGATATTATCTAACCTAGATATCATCTAAACATGCATTAAAA
>CM029520.1:8334045-8590099 GCA_017140615.1 Eucalyptus cladocalyx | reverse complement strand
ACAGCTGTCACGCCCTGCCGACGTCGAGCTCCGGCCACCGAGCCCCTGCTTCATTCCCCACCGTGGGCCCGCCACCTCCCCGACGGCCAAACTGCTCTGCCTGACCCCCAGCGGCTTCTTGCAGCGATTCCCAGCGGGCTTCTCGTGCTCCCGGTGTTCTTACAGGTCCTCCGGTGTTTGTTCAGCAGACTGCAGTCTCTGCACCAGTGAATCCCGGCCGAGCCTCCCGCAGCTCGAAAACCAGACGACCTCCTGCACTTTAGCAGCGCTAGAGTTTTCCCCTCGCAGGTCTTCCAGTGATTTCAGCGACTTTGGAGCTTCTCGCCCGTCCCTGCAGTAACGATCGGCCCTTGAAACCCCGTGGGCCAGCTCTCTGCCGAGTTGGATCCCTTCTTTGCAGGTTTGCCGGCGCTTGAGAAGGCCCACGCTCCCGTCCTTGCCGGTCGTTGCCGTGAAATCCCCTCGCTGGTCGTCACTCCATCACATCGTAAAATCCCTGCATTTACTCCAAAGGAGTGATGGAGTGACGCATGGGATATTGCTTCGCTGGCACCATGCAAGGACCATCATCAAACTAGCCGATCATCATCACTTCCGACCACTGCACGATCGCCATCGCCTCCAACCACGCCGATCATCACTGTCGGCCGGCAATTGAGTTCCAACGAGTGAGGTTGAAAATGAGTTTAAAGACGATCGTCTTGCCACGACCTTTCAAGCGACTCACGAGCCAACTATTCATAAGCAAAAAACGGCCACCACACCATCGGCTTCCTAGCGACCTTCGTCTTCCTGGCGGCTACGCTCTCAAGCCAGTTGTGCACGGCACTTGGTGCAAAACCTCCTCCTGCGAGCCCACCCCACGAGGCTCCTCTTCTCCACTATCGCCTCCTCAACTCCTAAGAGATGGCACCACCGCATTCGTCGGCGATGGGGTCCGATCACAAGAACCAGAGGAAGTACCTCCCATCGTTCACAAGCCAAGTTCGAGACTGTTGCTTGCTAACGACCATGGTCAGGAGGGTACGAGTCTCACGTACAGGAGGAGCCTGTCGAATGTTTCGAAGATTTTCTGGCGAGAAGGATTTTCAAAAAATTTCAATCCTATTTTAATTTGCAAAATTTCAAAGATCTCAAATTCCATCTTGTATTGCACCAAACATACAATGGCATATATTTATAATAAGGATATTTGAAGGATTTCAATCCCTTTCATCCTATCTTTTCTCAATCCAAATTAGGACGACCAAATGCATCGTAATAGATAAGTGATGGATTCCAATCGGATTGAAGTACATGTTACATTGATTTAATAAAACCCCAAAGTTGCAATTGACAAATGGTGCTAAGTCTTTAGTTTAGTAATCCATTATTCCTTTTGATAGTTCACCTTGAGAAAAGTCGCAACAAATGAAAATCCTAAAGCTGCATTTGATCATTTAGATTTCTAGAATGAAATTCTAGGATTTTACTATTTCATATCCTTTTGTTTGGTAAATCACAATAATAAAGTCAGATATTTTCAAATCACATCATATCCATTGTTCGATATGAACAAAGCATAACATAACGAAGTAAATAAACCTAAAAGTACACAAACGAGATAATAAGAATTTCTGAAAATTTACTGCTAAAGAAATCGCAAATGCACAAATGGAGATAACCTCCATCAATTAATTTATAATTATTGTATGACCTACATCTTAAATAGAAAAAGAGCTCAATGCAGCATTCCAAAGCCACGGGTTTGACAATGATAAGAAATGTACATGACTACAAGTAAATGAGCCAACGAACATCGAATCTAGTAAAAAAGAGAGAAAACATGATCATTTACCTTCGTGATTCCAAAATTTATAGTGCTTTAATTCACTCGTCATTTTCGTAAAACTTTAACATAAACCACAAAGTTATGGAAAATTAGCTGCATTTGTGGACTTTTGACATTAATCAGAGAGCTACAAAGGAGGAGCTTCACCTTTCTCATCATTTTGTTGGAGTTTTGATGTGAACAAAGAACTATGAAGAAGCCGTGGAGCCTCAACATGCATAAAAAATATGAAGAAGAAGGAGACAAAGTATATTAGAACAATTTGTTTCAACTTAGAATTGGTTTATTTAAAATTGAGGTTCTTCTACTTTATTTTTATTTACCTACTTTTTAATTGATTTTCCTTTTTTATTCCTTTCCATCATTCCATAATAAAAATTTATTAAATAATATGAATAAATAAATAAAAACGAAAATTGTCCTTTTATTTTTTATTATTTTGAATTTTCTTTTTATATTAAATGCAAATATTATTTTATATTTAATTATTCTTTTTTAATTTTTTATTTTAAGAAATTTGTTATTCAAGAAAAATAAATTTTATGCAATGAACATAAGAAGTCACATCCATCTTTATTTCACCTCCTCTATGGGATATTTTTATTCATATTATATCTCCTTAAACCTAACCATATCTTATCTTGAGTAAAAACTAAGTATGGGATACCATAATTTTATCTTATCTTAACTTTTATCCTAACTACCAAATGTAACATTATCCCTTCTCTTTCGCTTCACTTTATTGGGCACTCAAGGCCATTACTGAACTCTTTAGTCCTGGCCTCTCGAGATGTTGTCTACCTTATTCTTGCAGTCTTCGTCCCCATCGATTGGCCTCTTCACTAGTGACGTGTTACGTGCAGCTAAATCCACACAAGGAATCTGTACAAAACAAACAAAGATCGACTACAAAAATGATAGTCCTGCATCGAGATTACTCCCAACTCTTGTGCGAACAACAATCAAGACAGCTAAAGCCACACACAAAAATCCGTACAAAACAGACAAAGAATGACTATCAAAATGACGGTCCTGCATCGAGATTACTCCAACTCCTACACGAGCGACAACCAAGACAACTGTTCTAGCAAAAAAAGAAAAAAAGCAACCAAGACAACTGAATCCAAAAAAAGAATTGTAAGAGTTTTATAATGTTGGCTACATTAATTGATATTATAATTTACCGTTTTATAGGTTTGATCTAAAGTGAGATAAAATGTTTCTTAATTAGTCTAATATGATGTTGGCTAATTTGGGCCAAATTGAGCCCGACTCGTAATGAGAGGGCCTAGCTGAAAATTTTATAAATAGTACTCAAATCTCTTTTATAACCTTAATTATCACAATTGTCCTCACAAAGGAGCATTCTCCTAGCGTTAAAGGGTAAAGGAGGCATCTCATTAAATCAGTGATATAGAGGGCAATAAGAAAGAACTTGCACGTGGATCATCACTTTTCCGCTTTCGCATAAAAAAATAATGGATTCTAAAACAAGTACGTTAATTTTTCTACTTTCGATTATATGTGTTCTTGTTCTAATTATGGATATCATAAAATTGCATGTTTTAGGGTTAAACATGTAAAATCAGAGCCTCCATAGATTAGAACATGGACATATAGTTCTTACCATTTTTCATGATTTTTTTGTGTAGCAAAAATCGACTTTTATTATATAAACATAAAGAACTCCACGAGACAAGCAAAACCATGGGTAGCACGCCACCAAGGGAGGCTGTACAAGCCCCCATGCAGGGCAATGCGTTGTTGGGGTGTCGAACACACACCCCACGACCCTCCACGCGCCTTCATGTGTGCTCACGCGCCAACGCAACTTGTGCGTGCACTACATGCACTAGGGCTAACATCATTTTGACGTCAATAGCCTGACCATCTCGTGAGACTAAACCCGATCCAGTTACCTAACCCGTTGACCCACTCAAACTAGGTTACCATTGATCGAAACGGTCAACCAGTTGGACCGTATGGTCGAACCGGTGATCTGTCACACTGGATTACAAGGCTTCGAGGCCATCTGTGTGTGTGCTTCACACACCATGCACTCAGGTGGCGCATGCGAGCGTGTGGAGCCTCCAATTGGCTCGTGGTCAGTGATTACATACTCATATGGTGATGCTTACCTCATGATGTGTTTATTTGACAATTTTGATGATTTTATTGATGTGAAAATACAAACGTAACCCTAAATACGTATACTTTTAGTGTATTTTCTTATATTTTTCTGTGATTTTGGATATACAAGTGTTGATTTATATGTATGTTATCACATAGATATTGTGTAGAATGTGATTCGTACATAATATATATATAATTTCAATTGTATCGATGAATAAAGTAATGTAACTAGCATGATATGTAATTTTAGTGGGTAATTTTCATCGTCACTAAAGTTAAAATCAAATGAATATAGTGTATGTGAGTAATAAAATTTATATCCCGATATAAGAGAATTTCAAGAATTCAATTGAATTATGATCGTCAAAGTGGAACACTTAATTGGATTTAAGAAATATCGGTCTCATATAATAATGGAATGTCTCATATTCTAATGGATTGGCATACTCTCAAATGAGGTGATTATATACTAATTCATGAATTAATACATGACAATGTAGTGGACACCCAAAAATGATAAATTCACGAAAATTGAAATGTATTCATCATAACCGTTGTCATGTGAAGGAATGTCAACTATATGTAAATGTATTCTGTTTAAAGGTAATTATGTGATTATGTTTGTAACTCTGTAGATATATAATTATACATTAACGTACATATAATTCACATGATGCTAATTATGTACAACTATATGTCATATATTTATTTTTATGTATAATTCACGTGATGCTAATTACTATTAAGATGAACAACAACTCCTTTCTTTTTTTTTCTCTCTTTTTCTGCTGCCTTGTCACGTCTCCTTCACTTTCTTCTCACGTCTCTCTCACTGCATTGTGTAGCTTTTTTGACTTTTTGGGGCCCCCTTTCTCACCGTACACAGCTCCTTTTATAGGCAAAGAAAATGTAGCTCCTTCTATAGGCAAAGAAAACGTGATCTTCGTGGAATATTTTATCTCTTTTTCAATATACACAGCTGTGCCACAAGGATGCACGAAGGAGACAAATGACAACTCCTTTTCTTTTTTTCTCTTTTTTTCTGCTGGCTTGTAACATCTCCTTCACTCTCTTCTCACGTCTCTCTCACTGCACTGTGTGTACTTTCACCGTGGCTACTTTTTTTTGACTTTTTGGGCCCCTCTTTCTCACCGTACATGGCTCCTTTTATAGGCAAAGAAAATGTGTTCTTCATGGAATATTACATCACTTTTTTAATATACACAAAGATTACCTATAACCTCTCAATCACAAAAATCTTTTTATTTTCCACTAGTTTCATCGCTTATTGTTAAAAATAAGATTGCACTACGATTTTCTCAAATTCCAAAAATTCACCGTAATACTATATCAAATCTCTATTTCTCACAAGATAATTATAATAAAAAAAAGACTTGAACCAATTTGCTCACTTCGTGGATTTAATCCGGCCTGTCAATTTAAAGTTCAGAACTATCAATTTGAATCCATTCGTTACTGGTTCAATGCAAATGCAATAATAATAAATAAATGCATCTAAAATTATATGCTATACAATTAATTATTTTTCAGGGGATACAATTAACCTATAATTTTCTATGTAATAACTAAATGACTGAATCGCCAAAATTTAAGTGTTAACAATTTCAAGAAAAAGGTATAACGTAGTAAACAAAAAAATAAAAGAAAAAAGTATGTCCCTACAATGAAATGTGGGTCCAAAGAATTCCTATATAAGGAGAAGTGCAACCCCGTCTATTATTCACAAGCATTAGCCAATTGCTGGCAACTACGCATAGTTAACCATGAGAAACTTGGTCGCACACAAATCATGCTTCCTTGTCCTCCTCCTCCTCCTCCTCTTCACAAGCCAGTTCTCATCGGCTACCAAGAAAACCCTCAACAGGGACCAACCATGCAAGAGGTTTGTCCTCTACTTCCATGACATACTCTTTGGTGGCAACGACGTGGCCAACGCAACGTCTGCAGCGGTCGCTAACGAGACGGGGCTTGGCAACTTCAAGTTTGGGAAGTTGTTCGTATTCGACGACCCGATGACGAAAGATAAAAATTATCTCTCCCCAGCGGTCGCTAGAGCTCAAGGCTTCTATTTCTACGACATGAAGACTGACTACAACGCATGGTTCGCCTACACTTTGGTGTTCAATTCGACAAAACTTAAGGGAACTTTGAACATAATGGGTGCAGATATAATGGCGGCTCAAACTAGGGATCTTTCCATCGTGGGCGGAACCGGAGATTTCTTCATGACGAGAGGAATCGCAACCTTCATGACCGATACTTTTCAAGGAGCCAAGTATTTTCGCGTCAAAATGGACATCAAACTGTATGAGTGTTATTAGACACGCTTTGTACCTCCAGGGTTGAATTCTTGGGAGGACTTTCGTTTATCGTTGTCTATTAGGAATGAAATCGCTATCTGATTTTGTTCGAATACATATAAGAACTTATTGTATGGAAGATCCATCTTTCTTGTTTAAAAATTAAATAAAATCTCTGTGCGCAATCTCTGTATTTTGTGAAGTGATCTAGTTGAAACACTTAGTGAAAAGGAGAAGCATATTGCCAAATTTTCGTAACTTTCTTCCCAGATGCCTCATTCTTCTGTGTGTTTTGCAAGAAGAGAAACCGATTAAAGCATTTTTCATTGCGTTCATGACTGCGACTCACACTTTGAGAAAACCAATCATGGAAGCTATTTTGAGAGTAGACTGAGAACGTACATCTATTTGACCCTCTGTAGTGTCATTTTTTTTTTCTAACATAGATCCCACCAACCTTTTCGAAAGAGATGCGGTTGGTGTTTGGATTGAATTTCCTCCAATAGATTGCCTTTTTCTTCTCTCTGCGACAAAGTTATCCAAGTTAGATAGGTAAATATTAGACTCAAGAACGATACTCTTGAATGGCTAAATTTTCCGCTTTGAATTTTCTCCATTTTCCTCTTGAATGGCCATTGTAGTTTTCTTAAACTTTGACTCACTTCTTCACTTTTTTCACCTTCCATTTAGATTTTATTTGTCCATCATAGTAACTAGGGGTGGCAAATGGGTGGGTTAGGTCGAAAATGAGTCGACCCATATTTGACCAATTTAACCTGTTTTGACCCATATTCTTGTAGTATAAATTTAGTGACCCATACCAGACCCGACCCGTACCCGACCAATACCCGACTAGACCTATATTGCTAAAACCTATTAACATTCTAGGAAAACCCACTTCTACTATATGCTAATTAGATTAAAACTTCAAATTAAATTAAAAATAGTAAATAAAAAATTTAAAAAAAAAACCTATAAATTGAAATATTTATAAAAAAAATTAGACTATGCACATGCTTCTCTTATTTGAAGTGAACATACCATTGAATAACTAAAAACTGTGACATGAAATTTTTTTAACTAAACCTAAAAAAGCTCATTTTTATGATTTTGTTATTAAAAAAAAAGTATTGTTAAAACATTTTTATGCAATACAATTTTTTTTAACAATTTTTATGCAATACAAATTTAATGGAGAATTTTTATAATTATTTTTAAAATATTTTTTAAAAAATCGAATTTTTAATTTTTTTAAATATAATTTTTAATTTTTTTTATTTTTTGAAAATATTATTTTAATTTTTAATAATTATTTTTTCTTTTTCTCTTTTCTTTTTTATTCTTCTTCGATCGGCCACCGCCACGACGATGGTGGTGACCAGCCACAAGGCGAGATCGAGCTCTCCAGCGTTAGGCGAGGCTCAATCTCGCCGATTCGACGAGGCTAAGGTCTCACTCAATGCCGACGAACTCGAGTCTCACCAGATCCGGTGAGGCTTGACCTCACCAACGACCGGGTGAGGCCGAAGCCTCGCCCGCCGGCAAGCTCGAGTCTCGCCAGATCCGGTGAGGCCGGGCCTCGCGACGCCCGGCGAGGCCGAGCCTCGTCGGATTTGGAGAGACTTGAGCTCGCCTGCGTCAAGTGAGGCTCAATCTCACCGATCTAGCGAGGTTGAGGCCCCACCTAACGCCAAAGAGCTCAAGCCTCGCCGGATCTAGCGAGACTTGAGCTCGCCGTCGTCGAGCGAGGCTCGATCTTGCCGATCTAGTAAGGCTTAGGCCTCGCCCGACGGCAAGGCCTCGGTCTCATCGATCCATCGAGGCTCAAGTTCGGCCGGATACGGCAAGGCTCGAGCCTTGCCAGTCGTCGGTGACTTGCCAGTGAGCTCGAGCCTTGCCTGGCCGGTCGTCAACCGGCGGCTGGCCGTCGCCCTACCGGCCGCCGACTAAGGAATGAAGAAAAGAAGGAAAAAAATTGAAATATGAAAAATAATTATAATTTCGATTTTTTATAATAAAATTTTTTTTATAAAGTTAAAAAAGGTCATGGGTTTAAACTTTAAATTAGATTTCCTAATAACCCATTTAGACCCATTTCTTTTTGTATTTTACTTTCTCGAGACCCATTTACGAACCATATTTAACTTTTATTTGACCCATTTCGATCCATATTTAATTTTCACTTGACCCATATATAACCCATTTAACTAAAAATGGGTCATAATATGGGTTACGTGACCCATTTTGCTAACTCTAATAGTAACCAAATCGGGTGAAACTGATTATCTTTTGGATGTCACTTTCTACGTTGTTGCTCGTTTTGGTAGCTCACATTGCTATGGTTGTAGTCCCAAATAGAAAAGTTTCTCTTCAAAGCTCTATCGTGTGAAGCCTGATTTCGTACATTTTTGTGATACAAAGTTGCTTTTATTTAGCCAAAAATGAATAATATACAATATATTTTTTCAAAAAATAATCACTTATACTTCCTAAAATAATTAATTAATGAAAAATATTTTGATTGCTGACACCAATTTGTATCTAAACATTTTCGTGAATAATAAAAACATTTTTCAGTTCATTCATTTTTTAAGCGTTATAGGCATTTATCTTTAGAAAAATGTTTTCTAAATATTTGTAAATTAAATGTGTCTTAATTGCTTAATATCTTTGGATTGATATATCAAAATCTTGGCAGGGCTATGCCAACATGTCCTTGTGATTATGCATTGGGTCTTGGTCTTCCACCAACCAAAGGACAAGGACAAGCCCGTAGTTCTAGGTCACCGTTGACCCAACTCAATCATGAGAGAGTTTCCTCGTGCTTTCGCAGTCAGACTACAATGAAACCGAGCTTGGCAACTTCAATTTTGGGAAGCTGATCAGGTTCCATGACTTGACGACGAGGGATAATTGCCTTCTCTTCGGCAGTCACTCAATCTCAACGCTTCTATTTCTAGGACATAAAGAGTGACTACAATGCCTGGTTCGCCTACATTTTAGTGTTCCATTTAACGGATCACAAGGGCGCTTTGAACATAATGGGTGTAGATATAAAGGCCGCTCAAACTGGGGATCTTTCCATTGTGGACAGAACTGGAGATTTCTTCATGGCAAGAGGAATCGCGATTTTTTGTGACAGATACTCTTCAAGGAGACAAATACTTTCGCCTCGAAATGGACATCAAACTGTACGAATGATATTAGAAAAGCTTTGTTCCTCAAAATTAAATTCTTGCGACTTCTATTCATCATTATCCATTAGGAATGAAATCATTATGCAAACTATGCTCCGAATTAACATTTACAAACTTTGTTTCCGATTCTAATAAACCATTGTAAGGACGATACATTTTAAGACGAAATAAAATCTTCACACGCAATCTCTGTGGTTTGTGAAGAGTAATCTAGTTTAAACTAGGGGCGATTATCAATCTAGGGTAAACCCTAGAACTGGACCAGACCGACCCTACCGGCTAGTTCTAGTGTAGGTTCCAAATTTCAAAAATTGAAAACCGATCCTGACAAGATAGATTCTCTAGAACCTACCCATCCGGAAATCGCTCACCCCTACTTAGTAAATGCTCATCGTGATAGGGCAAGTTCCAATTTTTGGCAGCATCCAATCTATCTCCAACTTGATGAATATGGGCACATCCAATAAACATTTCAAGGACGAGCATTGTTTGAAAATTCAATTCTTTCAAGCCATCAACAACTCTCAGCACGCCACAATAACCTCACTCAAAATGCTATACTTTTGTGAAAGTGGACAAAAAATAAAAATAAATAGACACGAAAGCACATTGATGAAAATAAATGCCGATGGTTTAAGGCGCGGTCATTTTTTTTTTTTTTTCAGTCAAAGGTGCAGTCATAGTTAAAACACGTATTGAATACATGGAAATTAATTTGAGGTAGAGGTGGCAATATGGGTCATAAACCTATATTATGACCCATTTTTAGTTAAATGGATCATATATGGGTCAAGTGAAAATTAAATATGGATCAAAAATAGGTTTGAGAAAGTAAAGAATAAAAATAAATAGGTCTAAATGGGTTATTAGTAATAACCCATTTAGACCCACTTTCAACCCATGGGCCATGGCCTTCTTTAATTTTATAAAATGTTTTTTTAATAAAAAATCGAAATTATAATTATTTTTTATATTTCAATTTTTTTCTTTTCTTTTTCTTCCTTTTCTTCATCCCTTAGTCGATCACTAGCGGGGGTGACGGCCGGCCGCCGGCGGCGACAAGCCAAGCGAGGCTCGAGCTCGCCGGCACCGAGCCTCGCCGGCGGGGCGCCGACAACTAGTGAGCGGGCGAGGTCGATCTGGCGAGCTCAATCTGGTGAGCTCGAGCTCATTGGCGTTGAGCGGGGCCTCGGCCTCGCCAGATGCCGGCAACTGGCAAGACTCGAGCTCACTGGCGTCGGGCGGTGCCTCGTCTCACCGGTTCGGGCGAGATTGAGCCCCACCCGACGCCGGCGAGCTTGATCTTGCCTGTGGCTAGTCACCGGCCATTGTCGTGCCGGCGGCCGGCCAAAGAAAAATAAAAAAGAAAAGAGAAAAATAAAAAATAATTATTAAAAAATAAAAATTCGATTTTTAAAAAATAGTTTAAAAATAATTATAAAAAAATTTCATTAAATCTGTATTGCATAAAAATTGTTAAAAATTTGTATTTCATAAAAATGTTTTAACAATACTTTTTTATAAAAAAAATCATAAAAGTGAGCTTTTTTAGGTTTAGTTAAAAAAATTTCATGTTACAGTTTTTAGTTATTCAATGGTTCTTCACTTTAAATAAGAGAAGCTTGTGCATAGTCTAATTCTTTATAAATATTTCAATTTATAGGTTTTTTTTTTAACTTTCTATTTTATTTTATTTACTATTTTGAATTTAATTTGAAATTTTAATCCAATTAGCATATAATAGAAGTGGGTGTTCCTAGAATATTAATAGGTTTTAACAATACGGGTAGGGTCGGGTATAGGCCACTAGATTTACATTACAACAATATGAGTCAAAACGGGTTAAATTGGTCAAATATGGGTCGATCCATTTTCGACCTAATCCATACCCGATCCGATCCACCCATTTGCCACCTCTAATTTGAGGGTGGAATGAAAACATATATCCATATAAGTCTCTCGAGTGTCACTTTCTTCTAATAATGATCCCATCGGACTTTTCGAAAGATGTACGGTTGGAGTTGGTGTTGAAATTTCCACAATACATCGCCTCTTTCCTCCACTTTTTTCACGTTTTAATTTTTTTTAACGCCATTTAAATTATCTTCAGTAATCATAGTAATCACATCCGGTGGCGCTAATCTTCTTTTCAAAGTCACTTTCTACGTTGTCGCATGTTTTGGTAGCTCACATTGCTATGGTTATGGTCCCAAATGGAGGGGTGTCTCTTCAAACTCTCTCATGCGAAGTCTAATTTCGTACATTCTCGTGATATAAGTCTACCTCGATTGGAAAATCTCACCAAGAAATAGTAGACAGGGCGGCCAGTAAGCACCAAAGAACGTGGTCCCCAAAGTACTGAATAGAAAGTATATCTAGGACGGTCCCTCCCTACTAAGGGTGCGTTTGGGAATCACTTTTGGGGAAAGTCTTTAGGAAAATGCAAAGACTTTTGAGTTAAAGGTGTTTTCCAAAATGCAAATTGTGTTTGGCAAATTATACTTTGAAAGCCCTTTGTGAAATACTTTGAGCAAAATGGTGTTTGGGGAATTATATTTACAAAGGAGTTTTGTGGTAAAAAAAAATTATCAAAAGAAAAATTAAAAATAAATTGATCGGCAAGGGCAATGGCCATCGGCGACCTCCGGCGACCTCCGGCAACCTCCGGCGACCTCCGGCGACCCCAGATCTGGTCGCAGCGAGGTCATGCGACCTCCAGCGACCAGATTTGGTTGCGTAGAGGTCGCGCGGCGCGCCACGAGGTCACGCGACCTCCAACGACCCGGACCACGAGGACCCGCAACCTCCGGGCCGACTGCGACCTCCGGCGGACCCTCGCTGGAGGTCGCCGACTCCCGAGGCTCGCGGCGTCCCGGAGAAGATGAACAGTGCTCATACAAGGGCACGCACGGGAAAAACAAAAAATTGGTGAGGACAATTTGGGAAAAAAAATGAACAGTGAGCTCCTAGCATGCCGAGAATGCTGAAAAGCCTTCCAAGTACTTGCTTTCCCATTAAGAGACTTCGAAAGCTGGTTCCCCAACACCCATTTTTTTTTTTTTGGCTCAAAGGGCTTTTGATGCCCAAAGCCCCTTCCAAAGTTACTCCCAAACACACCCTAAGTGACATTCAAACAACGCGGGGCTTCACCTTTGCCTTCATAAAAGTTCTTGTTGCAAAAATCCTCAAAATATTAATTGAGCCATGCTTAAGAAAGGAACAAATTTTAGTTTCCAATAAACGAACTATAAGTATTGCGAAAGAACTAATAGAGGTATGAGAATCACAATCCTATTTTGATTAAGTGTTTTAAAGATCCTCGTTAACATAATCTTTACTTATGAAAAAAGTCACGATAATGAATTGTATGCCTTAATGATTGGTTCTTATCTGTCACATATGTTATCAACATTATGACTTTATACGAAACACATTTCAAAGTGAAGTAGAAAGACTAATATATATTACACCGACATCACTAGATGGCTTATTGTAATCTGATTTTTGATTGATCAAGGACTAGCATTGGATAATTGGGCCATGTTTGTTTGTGTTCTTTTTTTCTGGTTATGAACACAATTTGTTTGCATTTTTATTCTAAATCTATTTTTTTTGTTTCCGGGGAACAAATTTGAAACAGAAACAAGAAACAAGAAAAACTTATTTCTGAAATCTAGAACACTTTTGAGAAACAATTTTTCTCTCTCCGGAGCATCGCCCACCCTCTGCAAGGCCAAGCGGCCCCGACGAGGCTGAGCGTCGCTGGTGGCTAGGCAAGCTCGAGCTCGCCCAACCAAGGTGAGGCCGCACGACCGGCCAAAAGGAAGAAAATTTAAAATTTAAAATTTAAAATTAAAAAATTAAACGAAACAAAAAAATTATACAAGTTTACCAAACGTGTTTCTATTCTTTTTCTATTCCATTTAACAAATTTATCAAACGTGTTTTGTTTTAAAAATTTTCTAGTAACGAAATAGTTTTTTCTATTTCGTTCCTCAATAATTTTTGTATAAAAACGTTACCAAACACACTCTTAGCAGCTTACCTACTGCTTATTGACAAACCCGCTCAGACTTCAATTTCAACTCCGCAACAGGCTGACTTGGCAACCTAACTCCGCCACTGTGTCACCAGAAACCGGTTGACCGGAGAAAAAACCAAATGGGGTGCGTGTTGGAATTCTCCAACACGTGCATAGACATTATTGACCGTCGAGTTTATGTCCTCATGCATAAACCCAGAATAGATGCTTTTGGATGCTCGTGCGACGTGCATGCTTGGGATATTTCGCAGTCATCTGCAATTACTCTCTCTCTCTCTCTCTCTCTCTCCTCATATTGATTTTGGTCAATAGAAGCACTACTTAACAGTTAACACTACTAAAGCTAGTAAAATTCTGGGACAATTGTCCAAAATAATCCTAAAGCTGTTAATGACCCTTAACTACTATCTAAGGAGGAGCATTTTTTTGGCTTCTTTCTCGCTATATGTCATCTTCTTTTGCGAGCTATTCAGCACCTCGTTATGCGTGCATATGACTTTCCTTCTGTGATCTCGTACTTTATTTTAATTTGAAACCATGCAGTAATCAAGCCATGTTGGAGACCTCACTGAGTCGGAAATGAAATATCTTCTAATAAGGACAATGTATGAGATGATTACCATGGTCACAACAAATTCAACCTACCATTCAGGGAAAATTCTAGGGTGGGGTCCTCAACAAAGCCGTCATTTTTGGTGGATCTCATGTTCGGGTAACCTATCATAAGATCCACATATTTATGGCGAGCGTATCATTTCAAAGATGTGTACAATATATTAAGTGTCTAAAATTGTTTTGTTTCTAGTGTGACCGTGTACTATTTCCTCTCTGGGTCCAAGGCCCTTCCGTCTTGGGCTTCTCACAAGGTTCTTTCTGGTTTTTGGTCGAAGGCTTCTCACGAGGCTGAGATGATAAAAATTAACGGGAATCAGGAGTAGCCATTTCTAAGCCCAAATGAAATGGCATTAGGGTTATCAAGAAAGCAATAAGATGTCAACACCCAAATTTTAGCAACCCATTAGGTATCCATTAATTAAAAAATTAGAGATTGATCATGACCCGTAAATAAAAACATTACTTAAGTAAGCCTATATAATTACATTGAACTGGAGCTAAGGGACTTAAGCGAGGGAGGTTGTCATGGCTTGAAATTTCTCCATGAAATTTAAACCTCAAATGTGCATATAATTTAATTTCACTTCAATCCTCCACTAGATAGCTAATTTATTCTCAATTTGACAAATAATTTGATCTCGGCTAATATACACCAAAACCTTATGTAAAGAAATTTATCCCCACTTTTGCTACGTACTCTTGTCCAATCCTTACAAGTTCTCTTCAGAAGCATAAATCTAAAAGCTCATAAATTTCAGAACTCTTCAACTACTAAACCAACAACTTTGCAAAAACAACTCTGCACATCGACATGCCATGGCCATCAAAACAAGCGGAATTATTGAAGCCCGCCAACAATCCAACACTTAGTATATACTACTAACGATTCTAGTTTAAGCACATCTTAATATTCGCAAGGAAAAATACGTATTCATAGTACATATGATTTGAACAAGGGCTAACCATATATGTCAAAAATAATAAATATCTTCACCGAGCAAAAATCGGGTCAACATGAGGGCATGAAATTGACCATTCCATGGGCACATTCTAGGGGTGAGCATAGAGAGGACTGTCCAAACCGGGAACCGGCCCGGACCGGATCAAATTGGCCAATGCGGTCCGGTTCTAGGGGATGTTGGATTATTAGTTAAAGAAGAAACGACAAAAGATTATTAATTAAAGAAGAAACGCGAGAAGGAGGATTTGCTCTGCAAAATCACTTTCCACCATTTACTCCATCAAGGTATCTCCATGATCTAAAACGGAAGCACAAGACAAGTCCAGAACACAGCAGGGGAAATCGACGGCAGAGGAGTTTTTGGAGGCTTGCACGCAGACAACAGAAAGGAGACGAATTTCTCTCTCCCACAGGCGCGGTTGCCGCTTACTGCTGTCACGCCTAGCTGACATCGAGCTCCGGCCACCGAGCCCATGCTTCAGTCCCCACAGTGCGCCCGTCACCTCCCCGACGCCCAAACTGCTCTGCTTGACCCCAGCGGCTTCTTGCAGCGATTCCCAGCGGGCTTCTCGTGCTCCCGGTGTTCTTACAGGTCCTCCGGTGTTTGTTCAGCAGACTGCAGTCTCTGCACCAGTGAATCCCGGCCGAGCCTCCCGCAGCTCGAAAACCAGACGACCTCCTGCACTTTAGCAGCGCTAGAGTTTTCCCCTCGCAGGTCTTCCAGTGATTTTAGACACTTTGGAGCTTCCCGCCAGTCCCTGCAGTAACGATCAGCCCTTGAACCCCCGTGGGCCAGCTCTCTACCGAGTTGTATCCCTTCTTTGCAGGTTTCCCGGCGCTTGAGAAGGCCCACGCTCCCCTCCTTGCCGGTCGTTGCCGTGAAATCCCCTCGCTGGTCGTCACTCCATCACATTGTAAAATTCCTGCATTTACTCCAACGGAGTGATGGAGTGACGCATGGGATATTGCTTCGCTGGCACCATGCAAGGACCATCATCAAACTAGCTGATCATCATCACCTCCGACCACTGCACGATCGCCATCGCCTCCTAATGGTTTTATTTATAGTGATGGGCCTAAGTTGGCCCATCCGCCCATGTTGGGCCTAAAAGCCCGGCCCACGGAATTAGGGCCCGTTGATAAGGGAACGTATAAAAGGGATGAGAGAGAGAGAGAGAACGCACCTTTTGGCGCATAACGTATGTACGTCCTCTCCAACGCTCTCTCTCCCTCCAAAAAGAACAGTAAGCACAAGGCTACTGTTTTCTCCCCTTCAAGGCGTCATCGGATCGAACAGGATCGAACAGAGCTAGATTTTCTTCCTCTTATCGGCATTGGTGTCTAATCTGTGGCTAACAAGGTACGCTCGAATCCGTGGTGTGCTTTAGGATCGGTGATACGTGTTTTTCCCGGGTTTCGCTTCCGCATTGATTTAAGGGTTTGATTTAGTGTCGAATCATCTTTTCGGGGATCCGTTATTCCCAACATTGGTATCAAAGCCCTAGTTTACGTTTTCCCGACCCCTTTGATGTTTTTTGATTGAATTTTTGCGAAGAAAATCGGCCGGCACGGATCGGGGCGAGAAATCCCGACACCCGAGCACTGTTCATCGATTTTTTCAAGTTTTCGTAAGTCGAAATCGATTTTTGAACAAATAGGGTGAAAGAGGTCGTCGAGGCGAGTCCGGCGACATGTCGTACACCGCCGGGCGATGCCGCACGCGCCCACACGCGCGGCCAGAAGCCGCTTCGCCTGGGCGCGACGCGCCCGAAAGCGCTGGCTGCGCGTGCGCCACATGCGCCGGTCGGCGGACTGATGCGTGCTAACGTCACCGTGACGTCACGGTAACCGCCGGGATGACGTCATCTGTGACATCATCGTCAACGACCGTTGGCTGGCCGGTCACCGGCCGGCGACCCGACCTGATGCCGACTCGACCCGACCGCGGACGTCTGGCATGCGCGCGGCACGTGCCGGCTGACATCTGCATGACGTCAACCCGCGCACGCGCGCGGCACGTGCGGTCGGTTCGTCCGACCCGGCTCGACCGGTCCGACGACTTGACCGTTGACCGTTGACCCGTTGACCGACGACCGTTGACCGTTGACCATTAACTTTGACCGTTGACCCAAAAAAAAAAAGGAATTTGTTTCTTTTTCAATTATGTCTGTGTGGGTTAGAGGTAATCCATTTTTTATTCTGCATTTGTTGCATGAATCATGGAAAATTATATATTTTCCATTTTGTTTATTGTGGATTATAAGTGATCCATTTATTGGTTCTGCATTTGTTGCAGGAACTATGATGCGTTATGCATGAATACTTGCAATCCCGAGAACGGACGAGAGAAATGCAAAACTTAAAAGTCTGATGTCAGATTTAGCAAATTATCAGTGGCATGACGGTGATTTAGTATCACATGTGATCAGGGTCAATCAGATGATACAGGAAATCATCTGGAATGGTTATCTTATGCCGGATTTTGAGAAGGTGCCGGCTTTGATGAACACTCTTCCACCTGAATGGCAAGTAGTGTTAGGTCGGTTATGGGAGGTCAACGTGGTCCCAGATTATAGGATGCTAGTGGAAGCTTTTGTAAGAGAGTACTATAGGATTGAGTTAACCAAAACTTCAACCCTTAGATTGAGCGCCACATGGCGCAGAGCGAATGCGCCTTAGAGGCGACATGAAAGCTCTCCAAAAGTCATTCCATGGTTGGCAAATGTGCCTTCAAATTTCTCAGATATTTTGACTGATAGATTAGAAGGGACATTCCCTATTTATTTCTTATATTAATTATGAGATGTTTTGTGGGTGTAAATATCTCTTTCCATGTTGATATTTTTCCCTGTATATATTGCTTAGTGTAATGTATAATTGTATTATGTGAAAGCATTGTTATTCTATTAGATGTTAGATATTATTTGCTTTCTGTTATTGTTGACTGCTGTGGTTAGTTAATAGAAATTTTTGTAACTTCATAGAATTTATTTTGCATAAGACAATTATATTAATAATAATTTTGAATTAGGATTTTTGGAGGATGATTGGAAACATAGTGACCTTTTGATTCTGAAACCTTACTTGAAATTATTCATTAATATGATGGGTCTGTGCAAAGTGGATGCATAAATGATATGTATTAATTATTCGTGCATATATGTCTGATGTGTTCAGATCGATGTTTTCAGCAATTAAGAACGTAATTGCTAATATGAACGGCAACAATTGTGAAATATTGAATATGAAGATTCAATATGTGCTGGAAAAGTAAGAAGCACTAGAAGCTCTTAACCATATTATGGAAGATTTGGAGGATGACGTGCGCCACCTTGAGCTAGTAGATGACCGCCTAACGGCATTTGAGTCGAAAATAGACATTTGCAATGCTGGTTCTAGCTCAGAAAAGGCTTTGAGCTCTAAGCGCAAACGTATTGATTCATTTAATATGTGGGAATGCAAAGGATCAAGTCCTTATTGCAAGAAATCAAGAGTTACCCAACACAAGAGAGGAAAACGTCCTCAAGAGAAGAAAATATCAATGGTGAGGTGTTACAATTGTGACAAGAAAGGTCACTATACTCGCAACTGTTGTGAGCCGAAAAAGGTCAACACCTCTTGTACATTTGAGAGCTTTGCTTATGTGTCAAGTTCTGAATTATTGGCTGAATCCAATCCTTTGTGGACTGTAAATTCATAAGTGACAGACCATGTAAGGAAGGATAGATGATCGTTCGTGGAATTCCGACGAGTACCAACTAGAACTAAGTGGATCTATGTGGGAAATAACTCCAAAGCTGAAGTTAAAGAGATTGGCACCTGCCAATTGAACATGCATGGTAGACGCACCTTGATGTTCTAAATGCTCCGGAGATTCGTCGAAATTTTGTGTCTGTTTTGGTGTTGGTTAAGCTTGGTTTATGTGTGAACTTCCGTAATAGCGATGTAGATTTGTATTTGAATACAAACTACTATGGTTGTGGTCACTTTCTAGATGGTTTTATTGTACTAAATGTTGACTGTGGTGATGTCAATATTTGTTATTCACTTGTTTCATGTCTTCTACTTCGTATGATAATGATGTGATTATGTGGCATGCTAGACTTGGTCATATTGGCCAACGACATATGAATAGACTAGCCAAAGAAGGCTTGTTGGGCAACATTGAAAAAGTCGATTTGCCCATATGTGAGCATTGCCTAGTAGGGAAAACGACAAGGAAACTATTTAGAAAAGATAAAAGAGCTTAATTTTCTCTGCATTTAATCCATTCTGACGTATGTGGTTTAATGAATGTGAAAGGAAGGTATGAGGCTGTTTATTTCATCACTTTTATAGATGATTCTACTCGATTCGGATATATCTATTTGATTTCTCATAAATCTAAAGCATTAAGTTGTTTCAAAAGGTTTATGAACTTGGTAGAAAATCAATTAGACAAGAAAATAAAAGTATTGAGATCTGATCGAGGTCGAGAATATTTATCTGATGGATTCAGAAAATTATGTGATGAAAAAGGAATAGAAAGATAGTTGTCTATTCCATATACTCCTCGACAAAATGGTGTTGCGGAGAGAAGAAACAGAACCCTACTGGAAATGGTTAGGTCCATGATGGCGCATGCTAACTTACCTATCACTTTTTTGAGTGATGCGTTGTTAACTGCTGCCTATCTACTTAACCAGGTGCCTTCCAAATCATTTACCTCCACTCCATATGAGTTATGGATAGGTAGAAAACCGGACTTAAGTTTTCTTAAGTCGTGGGATTGTGTTGCCTATACTCATGAGTCCTCTCACAAGTTTGGGAAATTAGGTCCCAAAGGAAATAAGAGTATTTTAATGAGATACTCCGAACACTCGAAAGGATATGTGTTCATAGGTGAGTAGGAAAGTGGGAGTATAACTGAATTTGAATCATAGGATGTCACATTATTAGTGGATGAATTTCCTAAGAATGGCGAAATATGAGAAGATTTCTCCCTATTTGAAACCTTGGATCAAGATGATGATATCGTCATTATCTAATCCAAGTGAGAGCATAATGGGAAATGATGTGCTAAGTGTGCAATTTCTCATACGGCGAACAAGTCGCCAAAGTATTCCCCTTCGACGTTTTGACATTGAAAGGGAAACTTTTATGATTGCTCCTCAAGATGAGGATGAGCCAAGAAATATTAATGAGGATCTAAATTGCCCTAGTAAGGAAAAATGGATTCATGCAATGGAAGAGAAAATGGAGTCAATAAAATCAAACCAAGTCTGGGAACTAGTTGATCTTCCAAAAGGACGCAGAGCTATTGGGAACAAGTGGGTTCTCAAAATAAAGCGAAAGGCTGATGGCTCGATAGAAAGGCATAAGGCTCGCCTTGTGGCGAAGAGGTATAATCAACAAGAAGGAATTGATTATGAAGAAACATTTTCTCCTATAATGAGATTTACTTCGATTCGCATTATTCTGGCAATAGTAGCTAGTATGGATCTTGAGTTACATCAAATGAATGTAAAGACTGCTTTCCTCAATGGAGAATTAGATAAATGAACATATATGGAACAACATGCTGGTTTCATAGTGAAAGGCCAAGAAGGAAAGGTATGTCGACTTTGGAGGTCGATATATGGCCTTAAGCAGTCGTCAAGAAAATGGTATATGCGTTTTCATAATGCCATAATGGCATATGATTTTACAATGATAGATGAGGATCATTGTGCATATATCAAAAGATCCAATGATCAATTTGTGATCATATCATTATATGTTGATGATATACTAATTGCCGGAAGTAATATGGAGTTTGTTAATAATATCAAGAGTTGGTTGTCTTCCAACTTTGAGATGAAAGACATGGGTGATGTTGCATACATTTTTGGAATTAAGATTTCAAGATTGTAAACCCATAGACACTCCTATTGCAAAAGGTGAAGGATTGAGCCATAAACTATGTCCAATGACTCCACAAGAGAAGGAACAAATGAAATGTGTTCCTTATGGTAGTGTTGTTGGAAGCTTGATGTACGCTATGATAAGTACAAGACTTGACATATGTTTTGCAGTTGGAATGGTGAGTAGATACCAATCAATCCAGGTCAAGCACGTTGGAAAACCGTTAAAAGAATACTGAGGTATCTAAAGGGGACTGTTGATTATACGCTGAGTTATTATGGAAAGGATCTGCGACTTTAAGGCTATTCTGATAATGATTGGAGAGGAGATTTAGATAAAAGAAAATCTACCTCTGGGTTTGTTTTCTTACCAAATAATGGCACCATATGTTGGAGGAATAAGAAACAAAAGTGTATAGCCTTGTCCACAATGGAAGTTGAGTTCGTGGCATTATCAGCAGCAGTATAAGAAGGTGTTTGGTTTAAGAGATTTTTTGGATCATTTAGGTGTTATTGGAAGTGCTGCAAATTCATTGTTGGTTAACTATGGTAGCCAAGTAGCAAAAGAGTACACCAAAGATCCAAAATATCATGGTAAGACCAAACATATAGATACCAAGTATAATTTTGTTATGGATATGGTTGCACGAAAAGAAGTTAACTTAGAGTACATACTACGCATAGTATGGTAGCAGATCCTATGACAAAGCCAATACCTAGAAATGTGTTTTTTGTGACCATATGAAATCTCAAGGATTGCGTAGAGGTTGATGTACTGAATATTGTAATTTCCCTAAGTGTTCACATTTTGATGAATTTGTGTTTTCATCATTAATGCCTATGAATCTTTGTTTGATCTTTATGCATCTTAATGCTCAGTGCATTATTTTAAGTTGAGAAAATATGTTGGACAGATATAAGATTAGCCCACTCACACGGGTAATCGCCTCTATTTACTGTGTGATAAATAGAGATGAGACTGTTTTTAAGCTTATTATCTAGGTGATAATCGAGAGCTCAAGCTTAAAATACGTATGTCGCCTTAACTGAGTGTTAAGATGATGGCATAATACTTACTATGTCCGAAAGTAAAATACCCAACATATTTTACTTTATCTGTCTATGATGCCAGATGTGAGTTCTGATGAATTTTGTGAATGAGTAGATACGTGAACTCAAGTTAGACATTGGGTATGTCTGAACTATCATCTGTACGGTATTGAAGGTATAGACATACGCTTCATGGGAAATAAGTTAATACCGTAATACGTATTTCATACTACGTATGCATGAGTCGATCAATAAGAGTGGCAAAAGTTTGATCTCAACTTTTATGTCGTGTGAGACTCTTAAGGAAAAGAGTTCCTCAATTTTTTTAGTCCCCTCATGACTCTTGCTTATTCTCAAGATTTCTATTTAGTGTTTGCTATCTTAGGATGTTGCCAATAGTCATGAGTGATTCGATCTAATGGGACATTTCTAGAAAAAGCAAGCTGAACTGAAATTGAGAGTTTGAAGGAAAGAGGAAGATCAATTTTGGAGAATCACATTGTAGTTTTTTGTATTCACCGGTTAACCAATTATGACTGTCTTTGTGATAATCATAATTGTGAATACAATATATATATCATTGTTTAAAATAAATCAAGAGAGATATAAATGTGATCAATCGATCTAAGGTACTGCATACTAAATCTACTCGGAGTGTGATGCCCATTATGAGCTGCTATATATTCCTAACAGATGTATGGTAACGAGCTCTCAAAGTATGCTGATCGCATAGATTATTCACCGGTATGAATGTTGAAGAGAGGTAAAGAGAATCATGTTCAGCCCACCATGTGCGAGTGGGAGATGATGGTTTTATTTATAGTGATGGGCCTAAGTTGGCCCGTCCTCCCATGTTGGGCCTAAAAGCCCGGCCCACGGAATTAGGGCCCGTTGATAAGGGAACGTATAAAAGGGATGAGAGAGAGAGAGGACGCACCTTTTGGCGCATAATGTACGTACGTCCTCTCCAATGCTCTCTCTCCCTCCAAAAAGAACAGTAAGCACAAGGCTACTGTTTTCTCCCCTTCAAGGCGTCGTCGGATCGAACAGGATCGAACAGGGCCAGATTTTCTTCCTCTTATCGACATTGGTGTCTAATTTGTGGCTAACAAGGTACGCTCGAATCCGTGGTGTGCTTTAGGATCGGTGATACGTGTTTTTCCCGGACTTCGCTTCCGCATTGATTTAGGGGTTCGATTTAGTGTTGAATTCGCTTTTCGGAGATCCGTTATTCCCAACACCTCCAACCACGCAGATCATCACTGTCGGCCGGCAATTATGTTCCAACGAGTGAGATTGAAAATGAGTTTAAAGACGATCGTCTTGCCACGACCTTTCAAGCTACTCACAAGCCAATTATTCATAAGCAAAAAACGGCCACCACACCATCGGCTTCCTAGTGACCTTCGTCTTCCTGGCGGCTACGCTCTTAAGCCAATTGTGCACGGCACTGTGGTGCAAAACCTCCTCCTGCGAGCCCACCCCACGAGGCACCTCTTCTCCACTATCGCCTTCCTCAACTCCTCAGAGATGGCACCATCGCATTCTTCGGCGATGGGGTCCGATCACAAGAACCAGAGGAAGTACCTCCCATAGTTCACAAGCCAAGTTCGAGACTCTTGCTTGCTAATGACAATGGTCAGGAGGGTACGAGTCTCATGTACAGGAGGAGCCCGTCGAATATTTCGAAGATTTTCTAGTGAGAAGGATTTTCAAAAAAGTTCAATCCTATTTTAAGTTGCAAATTTTCAAAGATCTCAAATTCTATCTTATGTTGCACCAAACATACAATGGAATATATTTATAATGCAAGGATATTTGAAGGATTTCAAATCCTTTTTATCCTATCTTTTCTCAATCCAAATTAGGATGACCAAACGCATCCTAATAGATTAATGGCGGATTCCAATTGGATTGAATTACATGTTACAGTGATTAAATAAAACCCCAAAGTTGCAATTGGTAAGGACTTAGGACAAATGGTGCTAAGTCTTTGGCTTAGTAATCCGTTATTCCTTTTGATAGTTCACCTTGAGAAAAGTCGCAACAAATGAAAATCTTGAAGTTGTATTTGATCATCTAGATTTCTAATATAAAATTATAGGATTTTACTGTTTCATATCCTTTGTTTGGTAAATCACAATAATAAAATTAGATATTTTCAAATCATATCATATCTATTGTTCGATGTGAACAACATATCGAAGTAAATAAACCTAAAAGTACACAAACAAGATAATAAGAATTTCTGAAAATTTATTGCTAAAGAAATCGCAAATGCACAAATGGAGATAACCTCCATCAATTAATTTATAATTATTGTATGACCAACATCTTAAATAGAAAAAGAACTCATTGCAGCATTCCAAAGCCACGGGTTTGACAATGATAAGAAATGTACACAGACTATAGCAAATGAGTCAACAAATCATCAAATCTAGTAAAAAAGAGAGAAAACATGATCATTTACCTTCGTGATTCCAAAATTTTATAGTGCTTTAATTCTCTTGTCATTTTCGTAAAAATTTAACATGAACCACAAAGTTATGGAAAATTAGCTACATTTGTGGACTTTGACATTAATCAGAGAGCTACAAAGGAGGAGCTTCACCTTTCTCATCATTGTGTTGGAGTTTTGATGTGAACAAAGAACTATGAAGGAGCCGTGGAGCCTCCACATACACCAAAAATATGAAGAAGAAGGAGACAAAGTATATTAGAACAATTTGTTTCAACTTAGAATTGGTTTATTTAAAATCGAGGTTCTTCTACTTTATTTTTATATTACTTACTTTTTAATTGATTTTCCTTTTTTATTCCTTTCCATCATTCCATAATAAAAATTTATTAAATAATATGAATAAATAAATAAAAACGAAAATTGTCCTTTTATTTTTTCTTATTTTGAATTTTATTTTTTATATTAAATGCAAATATTATTTTATATTTAATTATTATTTCATTTTTTATTTTAAGAAATTGGTTATTTTAGAAAAATAAATTTTATGTAATGAATATAAGAAGTCACATCCATCTTTATTCCACCTCATCTATGGGATATTTTTATTCAGATTATATCTCCTTAAATCTAACCATCTCTTATCTTGAGTAGAAACTAAATATGGGATACGATAATTTTATCTTATCTCAACTTTTATCCTAACTACCAAATGTAACCCTATCCCTTCTCTTTCGCTTCACTTCATTGGGCACTCAAGGCCATTACTAAACTCTTTAGTCCTAGCCTCTCGAGATGTTATCTACCTTGTTCTTGCAGCCATTGTCCTCATTGATTGGCCTCTTCACTAGTGACGTGTTACGTGTAGCTGAATCCACACAAGGAATCTGTACATAACAAACAAAGATTGACTACAAAAATGATAGTCCTGCATCGAGATTACTCCCAACTCTTGTGCGAACAACAATCAAGACAGCTAAATCCACACAAAAAATCTGTACAGAACAGACAAAGAATGACTATTAAAATGACGGTCCTGCATCGAGATTACTCCAACTCCTACACAAACGACAACCAAGACAACTGATCTAGCAAAAAAAGAAACAAAGCAACCAAGACAACTGAATCCAGACAAAGAATTGTAAGAGTTTCTTAATGTGGGTTACATTAATTGATACTATAATTTACCATTTTATAGATTTGGTCTAAAGCGAGATGGAATGTTTCTTAATTAGTCTAATATGGTGTTGGCTAATGTGGGCCAAATTGAGCCTGACTCGTAATGAGAGGGCCTAGCTGAAAACTCTATAAATAGTACTCAAATCTTTTTTATAATCCTAATTATCACAATAGTCCCCACAAAGGAGCATTCTCCTAACATTAAAGGGTGAGGGGGCCGTCTCATTAAGTCAGTAATATAAAGGGCAATAAAGAAGAACTTGCGTGTGAATCATCACTTTTCCGCTTTCGCATAAAAAACAATGGATTCTAAAACAGGTATGTTAATCTTTCAACTCGATTATATGTGTTCTTATTCTAGTTATGGAGATCATGGAATTGCGCATTTTAGTGTTTAACATTTAAAATCAGAGCCTCCATAGATTAGAACATGGACATATAGTTCTTGCCCTTTTTCATGATTTTTTGTGTAGCAAAACTCGACTATTATTATATAAACATAAAGAACTCGACGAGACAAGCAAAACCATGAGTGGTGCGTCGCTAGGGGAGGCTGTACAAGCCCCCATGTAGGGCAATACGATGTTGGGGCGTCGAACACACACCCCACGACCCTCCACACGCCTTCACATGTGCTCATGTGCCAACACAACTTGTGCGTGCACTACACGCGCTAGGGCTGACATCATTGTGACGTCAGTAGCCTAACCACCCGCGAGACTCAATCCGATCCGGTGACCCGACCCATTGACCCACTTGAACCAAGTTACCATTGATCGAAACGGTCAACCAGTTGGACCATACGGTCAAACCGGTGATCGGTCACACTGGATGACAGGGCTTTAAGGCCGTTCGCGTGTGTGTTTCACACACCATGCACTTAGGTGACGCATGCAGGCGTGTGGAGCCTCCAATTGGCTCGTGGTCAACGATTACATGCTCATATGGTGATGCTTACCTTGTGGTATGTTTATTTGACAATTTTGATGATTTTATGGATGTGAAAATATAAACGTAACCTTAAATACGTGCATTTTTAGTGTATTTTCATGTATTTTCTTGTATTTTTCTGTGATTTTAGATATATAGGTGTTGATTTACAGGTATGCCATCACATAGATATTGAGAAGTAATGTAACTAGCATGATATGTTATTTTATTGGGTAATTTCCATCGTCACTAGAGTTAAAATCACATAAATATGGTGTGTGTGATTAGTAAAATTTATATCCCCGATATAAGAGAATTTCAAGGATTTAATTGAGTTGTGACCATCAAAGTGGAACACTTAATTGGGTTTAAGAAATATCAATCTCGTATAATGATAGGATGTCTCATGTTCTAATGGATGATCATACTCTCAAATGAGGTGATTGTGTATTAGTTCATGAATTAATGCATGACAATGTGGTGGACACTCAAAAATGATGAATTCACCAAAGTTGAAATATATTAGTTCATGATGTTAGATTTGCAAATAAAACTTCAGCCTCTTAATATTGTTATTCCTATCACTTACATTGTGCATCAAGTTTTAAATACTTTTCCTCTTAATTTAGGGATTATCAAGATCAATTATAGTTCCCAAGATGAGACTTTGTCAATTAATGACCTAATTTCAAGGGTGGTGGTAGAGAAAGAGAAATTGAAGAAAGATAAAGGACATATTACCCTTTATGCTTCTAGTTCCAATAGTGACAAGAGTAAAAGGTTCAAAAATATTTTTCTAAAAAAATAATCGTTGGTATTGTTTATGAAAATAAATGAACAAAAAATATTTTCATCATACTATTTTTTATAACGAAAATATATTTTATGAACAAATTATTTCAAGTGATCTAAGCTATCATTTTTTAGAAAATAATTTTCAAATCTTTCATTTTTTCGCAAAACAAATGGAATTTAGTTTCGACAAATTAGGTCTTCATTGGTTTTGAGCTTCTTTTAGTTTTACTTTGAGGGAGCCCATCGTGTTCTAAGCTGAGACACATGAGGCATAAGTGATTCGTATTCATAATGGACCGAAGGGCTCGGCCCAAGTCTTCATTTTTTTTTTTTTTTAAAAGTATAGAAATATACCTTAGAAGTATGGCTAAATTAGGTTGTTAGATTCTAGTATATTCATTTTAATTAGTAAATATTGTTTAGACATTTTAGCGATAACCTTCGATGGAGCTTAGTTTTAATAGAGTAATGAGAAATTTGATTCAATTTGAACTTAGCTCATGAGAACTGCTATCCTAGGGTTTAATAACAATTTTTTTAGTTACTCGTATTAGATTACTTTAGTGCACTCTATCTTTTAATCATTCTTTTATTACTATTTCGATGAATTGGTTGTGATTCTTTTATATTGCTTTTGCAGTGCAATTTGCTTTTTTAAGCTGAATGGTTAGGTTACATTTTTAGGATCATAATAAAAACCAAACACATTGCATGGACACTTCGTGAATGAAAATTTTAGAATTCATAATTTGGTAAAAAGATTACATGGACATTTTAGTTGACAAATAATCAAGTTTAGGGTCTAAAATGGCACTAATTAGATAATTAGTGTAATCAAATTCCCAACCCTGTGTCTTTGATTGCGTAAAAGTGAGGTACCTCCTATACTTCACTTGGCTCTTAGCCGGCTTCAATAGGCTAGAGGCAACTTCCTCACAAGATAGAATTCCCTAGAATTAATTGAATCTCAAAGAAATTTTCAAAGTTACTCGATGTAAGGATTTGGGAGAATCCGTATTGATTGAGGATCACTGATTCTCTTTTGGCATTACCTCTAAATTGTTCCTCCCCATAACATTTAAGAAGGATCACAACAAAGGCTGGCCTTCACTCATCTTCGCCTCAGCCTAATTGCTTGGTCTCTTTCTGTTGATATACCAAAATCTTGGCAGGGTCATGCCAATATGTCCATGAAAAAATGCATTGCGTCTTAGCCTAACACCGACAAGGGATAAAGACAAGCTTCTAGTGCTAAGTCACCATTGACCCAGATTCCCCGGAATGCCTCTTCCTATAGCAACTATACCACATCCCACCAATCAAGAGAGAGCTACCATGTCCTTTGGCAGTCAGAATAGATCCATTAGGAGACAGATAATGGTTATATAATATCTGAAATTGACAAATTATTTCAAGAAAAAAGTATAACGAAGTAAACAAAAAAAGAAAAGAAAAAAGTATGTCCCTACAATGAAATGTGGGTCCAAAGAATTCCTATATAAGGAGAAGTGCAACCCCGTCTATTATTCACAAGCATTAGCCAATTGCTAGCAACTACGCATAGTTAACCATGAGAAACTTGGTCGCACACAAATCATGCTTCCTTGTCCTCCTCCTCCTCCTCCTCTTCACAAGCCAGTTCTCATCGGCTACCAAGAAAACCCTCAACAGGGACCAACCATGCAAGAGGTTTGTCCTCTACTTCCATGACATACTCTTTGGTGGCAACGACGTGGCCAACGCAACGTCTGCAGCGGTCGCTAACGAGACGGGGCTTGGCAACTTCAATTTTGGGAAGTTGTTCGTATTCGACGACCCGATGACGAAAGATAAAAATTATCTCTCCCCAGCGGTCGCTAGAGCTCAAGGCTTCTATTTCTACGACATGAAGACTGAATACAACGCATGGTTCGCCTACACTTTGGTGTTCAATTCGACAAAACATAAGGGAACTTTGAACATAATGGGTGCAGATATAATGGCGGCTCAAACTAGGGATCTTTCCATCGTGGGCGGAACCGGAGATTTCTTCATGGCGAGAGGCATCACAACCTTCGAGACCGATACTTTTCAAGGAGCCAAGTATTTTCGCCTCAAAATGGACATCAAACTGTATGAGTGTTACTAGACACGCTTTGTACCACGAGGGTTGAATTCTTGGGAGGACTCTTGTTTATCATTGTCTATTAGGAATGAAATCGCTATCGATTTTGTTCGAATTAACATGTAAGAACTTATTGTATGGAAGATCCCTCTTTCATGTTTAAAAATTAAATAAAATCTCCGCGCGCAATCTCTATATTTTGTGAAGTGATCTGGTTGAAACACCCAGTGAAAAGAAGCAGCAGCATATTGCCTAAATTTAGTAACTTTCTTCCTAGATCTCTCATTCTTCTGTGTGTTTTGCAAGAAGAGAAACCGATAAAAGCATTTTCCATTGCGTTCATGACTCGACTCGCACTTTGAGAAAATTAATCATGGAAGCTATTTTGAGAGTGGACTGAGAACGTATATCCATTTGACTCTTTGTAGTGTCATTTTTTTTCTAACATAGATCCCACCAACCTTTTCGAAAGAGATGCGGTTGGTGTTTGGATTGAATTTCCTCCAATAGATTGCCTTTTTCTTCTCTTTGCGACAAAGTTATCCAAGTTAGATAGGTAAATATTAGACTCAAGAACGATACTCTCCTACACTTATGAACCAAGCTAATTTTCCGCTTTGAATTGAGTTTTCTCCATTTTCCTCTTGAATGGCCATTGTAGTTTTCTTAAACTTTGACTCACTTCTTCACTTTTTTAGCCTTCCATTTAGATTATCTCCATCCATCATAGTAAGTTAGTAACCAAATCGGGTGAAACTAATTATCTTTTGGTTTTGGATGTCACTTTCTACGTTGTTGCTCGTTTTGGTAGCTCACATTGCTATGGTTGTAGTCCCAAATAGAGAAGTTTCTCTTCAAAGCTCTATCGTGTGAAGCCTGATTTCGTACTTTTTTGTGTACAAAGTTGCATTTATTTAGCCAAAAAATGAATAATTTACAATATATTTTTTCAAAAAATAATCACTGATACTGCTTCAAATAATTAGTTAATGAAAAATATTTTAATTGTTGACAGCAATTTGTATTTAAATATTTTCGTAAAAAAATAAAAACATTTTCCAGTTCATTAATTTTTTAAGTGTTATAGGCGATTATCTTTAAAAAAAATGTTTTCTAAATTTTTGTGTAAAGTAAATGCGTCTTAATTGCTTAATATCTTTGGATTGATATATCAAAATCTGGGCAAGGCTATGCTAACATGTCCTTGTGATTATGCATTGGGTCTTGGTCTTCCACCAACCAAAGGACAAAGACAAGCCCGTAGTTCTAGGTCACCATTGACCCAACTCAATCATGAGAAAGTTTCGTCGTGCTCTCGTAGTCAGACTACAACAAAACCGAGCTTGGCAACTTCAATTTTGGGAATTAATTTGAGGATGGACTGAAAACATATATCCATATAAGTCTCTCGAGTGTCACTTTCTTCTGATAATGATCCCACCGGACTTTTCGAAAGATGTGCGGTTGGTGTTGGTGTTGAAATTTCCACGACATATCGCTTCTTTCCTTTTCATTTGCAACGAAGATATCCACCTTAAGCAGGTCAATTTCAGATCCAAGAATGATCCTCTATTAAGATTATGATCAAGGTAAATTTTCCCACTTTGAATTGAGTTCTTTCCATTTTTTTTCCTCTTTATTTGGCCATCGTATTTTTCCTAAACTTTTTTTTTTTTTTTATACCTGTGAAACCCCGTACCGTTTTTCGTCACCTCATATGCATGACATAACCGCCAAAAGAAACCCTGCAGAGTGATCTTGCTAAGCAGAGAACTCACCACCCCGACATCACGCTTTAAGCCGCCAATCTTCCCCAGGGTTTGACCCTCGACCTTTTCCCAAAGGTTGAGGTTTTATCCAATGGAAATAGCCAAGTAGGTGGTTTTTTTTCCTAAACTTGTTGACTCAATTCTCCACTTTTTTCGCCTTTTAATTTTTTTTAACGCCATTTAAATTATCTTCGGTAATCATAGTAATCAAATCCGGTGACGCTAATCTTCTTTTCAAAGTCACTTGCTACGTTATCGCATGTTTTGGTAGCTCACGTTGCTATGGTTATGGTCCCAAATGGAGGGGTGTCTCTTCAAACTCTCTCATGCGAAGTCTAATTCCGTACATTCTCGTGATATAAGTCTACCTCAATTGGAAAAGGCTCGCCAACAAATAGTAGACAGGGTGACCAGTAAACACCAAAGACCGTGGTCCCCATAGTACTGAATAGAAAGTATATCAAGGATAGTCCCTTTTTACTAAGTCACATTCAAACAACGCGGGCCTTCACCCTTGACTTCATAAAAGTTCTTGTCGCAAAAATCCTCAGATATTAATTGAGCCATACTTAATAAAGGAACAAATTTTAGTTTCCAGTAAACTTATTATGAGTATTGCGAAAAAATTAATAAAGGTTTGAGAATCACGATCCCATTTTCATTAAATGTCTTAAAGATCCTCGTTAACAGAATCTTTACTTGTGAAAAAAGCCACGATGATGAATTGTATGTCTTAATGACTAGTTCTTATCATTCACATATGTTATCAACATTATGAGTTTATACGAAACATGTTTCAAAGTGAAGTAGAATGGCTGATATATATTACACCGACATCACTAGATGGTTTGTTATAATCCGATTTTTGATTGATCAAGGACCGGGTTTGGATAATTAGTAGCTTACCTATCTCCACCATTGTTTCACCAGAAACCGGTTGACCGGAGAAAAAACCAAATGGGGTGCGTGTTGGAATTCTCCAACGCGTGCATAAAGACATTATTGATTGTCAAGTTCATGTCCTCATGCATAAACCCGGAATAGATGCTTTTGGATGCTCGTACGACGTGCATGCTTGGAATATTTCCCAGTCATCTGCAATTACTCTCTGTCGGAATTCTCCAACGCGTGCATAAAGACATTATTGACTGTCAAGTGCATGTCCTCTCGCATAAACCCAGAATAGATGCTTTTGAATGCTCGTGCGACTGGCATGCTTGGAATATTTCCCAGTCATCTGCAATTACTCTCTGTTGGAATTCTCCAACGCGTGCATAAAGACATTATTGACTGTCAAGTGCATGTCCTCTCGCATAAACCCAGAATAGATGCTTTTGAATGCTCGTGCCACGTGCATGCTTGGAATATTTCCCAGTCATCTGCAATTACTCTCTGTCGGAATTCTCCAACGCGTGCATAAAGACATTATTGACTGTCAAGTTCATGTCCTCATGCATAAACCCAGAATAGATGCTTTTGAATGCTCGTGCAATTCTCCAACGAGTGCATAAAGACATTATTGACTGTCAAGTTCATGTCCTTGTGCGACGTGTGTGCTTGGAATATTTCCCAGTCATTTGCAATTACTCTCTCTCTCTCTCCATATTGATTTTGGTCATCCATCCATTTTGAGAGTGCTAGTATGAACACCTAGAGGGGGTGAATAGGTGTATAAAATAAACATTGGCAAATATATGCGGAATAAAATAAATTTCGAGTAAAATAAAGGAGTTTAGGAAGAAAATAAGAACACAAGATTTATAGTGGTTCGGCTTAATCCAAGCCTACGTCCACTCTCCACGCTAACAGCCTTCTTGGCTGGATTCCACTATGCAATCAACAAGAGATTACAACTTTGAGTGCAAACACTTAGTAGTAGATCACACTATCTCACTAAGTCACTATTTTGGTATTTCTCTCATGATCACAAACGTTTAAGCTCTCCAAAGACAAGTGTATAATCGAAGGTTGCTCAGACTTTGGAATTATAAATTCTACGCTCTATCTCTTACTTGCTCATCGGTCCATGATCTCCTTAAATACTCCTCAACTTCCAAACTACCTGTTGGACAATATCTCAGAGAATCGTCTTCCAATATACCCATTGGACAACTCTGTATCTAGAAGATTTGGTAGCCGTTGAGTGACAAAGGTAGAATCCCAAATTGATTCCGATCGCCCATACAAACGGAATCTTGATTTCCATAAGTAAAGCTTCTTCGTATAGAAAGTTCTTGTCTTCAAGATCCAATCGTCAATCAAATAGATTGAGTCAATCAAATCAATATTGATGTGGAATCCAAACCAGATCACTAGCCGTTATATGATTGGGTTTGAGTTACGTTCTGTCGAATATGGATGTAAAGTCTGAGAGAAATAGACTTTACAATCTAAGTCTGAGTGCAATAGACTTTACAATCTGGGTCTGAACATATCTGCTTCTGAACAGATTTAGCTTTAAGGTCTGTACCAAGTTCAGCTTCAGAATAGAGTCTATCTTCTGGTTCAAATTCAGCATAGAGTCTGTCTTCTGGTTTAGCATACACGTTCAGTCTGGAATTAGTCAGAGTTGACAGACTTCTGATGTAGAACAGACTTTGACACTAAAGTCCGCAGTCTTCAGACTTTGACACGTAAGTCTGGAAATCTTCATAATATACTTTGGACATATGTTACGTTCAATCTTCTGGCCGTCTTCAGACTTTGACAATATCCTTTACATGTTCTATTATCTGCATGGTCTATTACTTAACCATTAAACATGCTAGTAGCCTTTGATTTATTTTGTCATCTTCAAAACATCATAAGAGATTTCCCTAACAATCTCCCCATTTTTTTATGATGACAAAACAATCTCTGAATATGCAGATTTGTAAACATGCTTTTAAAAATATTAATTTAAATCAAAGGATATCAGAAGATAGCAAATAAATTGAGCATAACAATATATAGAAAAATAATCGCAGCTCAATATTATGCCATAAATAATATCAACCAATCAACACATATGCATATTCATATCTTCTCCCCCTTTTTGTCATAATCAAAAAGCGATAATAATGGAAAAAGTATCACGTAGAGAATGATAACAAATATCTTGCATGAATCATAATTTCCAAAAATAAGCTTTTATAAAGTAAATCGAATATTAAGATATGCAATATAGCTCACTTCGATCATATATATCAGCAAATATCCAATAAAAATCACTGATGCATTATAAAATGCACGTACCATTTTTGTCATAATAAAATGATAATATCAATACAAGATTTATTAATGACAAAAGGTAATAAAAGATGCACTAACCGGATTTTTTAGAACAAATTCTGACACATTTACATTTCCTTCCATCCATAATAAGATTACGATCAATCCAAAAATATTTTTCCATAATTGATCAAAGCTCCCCCTCAATTTGTTGCCTTTTTGAGATGATCACGATTCTTTTCATTTTCTTTTGGATTCGCTTTCTCCCCCTGTCATCATGACAGTATTTGCGCATAGAAACAATTGTTGCTTGTTGAACAAAAAAAAAAAAGAATTCAGTATTTCCTTTGTAGCAACAACATCCGCAACGATTTGCATTTTGAAATTCGAGGCAAAAAATTATTTTCTTTAACCAAGCTCATCTCGAATTCAACCTGCATCAACTTTACAAACAATCTTCGCATGAGATGCATTTCTGATCGCATCATGATTTGCATAAATTTGCGATCATCCATCCCTTAAAGAATTTCCTGCAATCAACTCATTTCCCTTTTTGGTATCCATCAATTTGGATCCTTCCATGATGTTAGAACAAAATATATAATCACCAAATATTCTTTCTTAATTCATCATAACAGAGTACTCAAAGAAAGAATATTATGCACAATGATATTTTAAAAAATAAATTCTCACTTAGTCATAGTACGATAAAAACAGAGAGAATAAAATCTTTGAATATCTAAAAATATTTTGCATCATCACGTAAAACAGATTTTCACTTTGCAAAATATGACTAAATCTGAAATTATAAAATTAGACAAAATAATTTGAATTATCTCAAATAATCACACGTACTTTCTTCAATAAATATGATCATTATAAAATCTCAATCAACCAAGGATATATTGAATATCAAGTATAATGAGAAATTTTAAATTGTGTACTCAAATCAAATTGAGAATAAAAAATTCCTTACCAAATCCTCTTTCTTCTTTCTTCTTTATATCCTGCAAAAATAACTCATCTTTTCTTTGGTACCCATTTTTTCTTGGGTCCACAAAAGTTAGCAGAATATGCTGCTATTATCCAATTTTTCTTAATAGGTCTCCAAACTTTAGGAGAATCTTTCTCAAAATGTTCCAAATCTCCACAATTTGAACACTTAAGGGCATTTAGACCAACATGTTTTGTAAAGATATTTTGAAAATGCTTCTTGTACGCAAGTTTATGAGGTCTTTGTTTAAGTCTCTCCTTAATTTTGGGAAAATCAATTAGAGAATCATGTTCCTTAATGAAACCAACTCCCGACTTATTATAGTAAGGGACTTGTATAGAAAGGATATGCTCTAATGTTTTTGATCCATTTGAAAATCTTGTCGAAATATTTGAAAATTCTTTCTTCAAAGAATCATTTTCTTTGACAAGTAAATCTCGACTTTCTTTTGTTTGTAGAAAACCTTTTTGCAAAATTTCAAACTTTTCTTTTTGAGAAATATCCTGTTGCCTAAGCCGAAAATTTTCCTTTTTAAGTTCGAAGATTCTTTTAAGAGAAGATTTGAGATTTGAACAAAGCTCATTTATATATTTTGAAACTTTGAAAGGAATTGCTGAATGACTTACCTTGATTTCCTCATCGGATTCTGAGTCTGTGTCTAAGTCAGACTCTGATTCTGAGTCTGTGTCTAAGTCAGACTCAGATTCTGAATGTGCCATCAAGCATAAATTTCCTTGCTCATTATCTTCTTTTATTGTTCTTTTCTGGCCATTCTGCTTGTATTTTCTTCCATCGAATTTCCTTCTTTTTCTACTCAGCTTTTTGAATTTCTTGACCATAAAGGCAAGTTCTTCATCGTCCATGTCATTTTCTGAATCTGTTTCATCAAAAACAGCATTAGATATTAAAGCAATGGACTTCTTACCTTCGGGATCTTCATCATTGAGTTGTTCCACTTCATAGGATTGAAGAGTGCCAATCAATTCATCAACGGATAGTGGCATAATCCTCTGAGTCTCCCGGATTGAGGTCTTGACGTGGTTCCAATCTTTTGAGAGACCTCGCAAGAGTTTGTTGATCTTCATTGGAGAAGAAATAGGCTGACCTTGATATGCTAAACCATTTACAATTTCTGTAAAACGGCCAAACATATCTCCAATTGACTCTCCTTGCTTCATCTTGAAGGATTCATATTTGCTGAGCAGGAAGTTTACTTTTGTCTCTTTTACACGATCAGTCCCTTCATATGTAACATGAAGTCTATCCCAAACTTCTTTTGTTGTTTCACATGAAGAGATTCTATTATATTCAGTAGGAGACAATGCGCAATATAAAGAATAAATAGCTTTTGCATCAAGCTCTTCTCTTTTGGACATCTCCATCCGAGACATAGGAGCGAGGGGTTTGCATTCTTGATGTGGAATCCAAACCAGATCACTAGCCGTTATATGATTGGGCTTGAGTTACGTTTTTTCGAATTTGGATGTAAAGTCTGAGAGCAATAGACTTTACAATCTGAGTATGAGTGCAATTGACTTTACAACGGGTCCGAACATATCGCTTCGAAGCAGATTTAGCTTTAAGGTCTGTACCAAGTTCAGCTTCAGAATAGAGTCTATCTTCTGGTTCAGATTCAGCATAGAGTCTGTCTTCTAATTCAGCATTCACGTTCATTCTGGAATTAGTCATAGTTGACAGACTTCTAATGTAGAACAGACTTTGACACTAAAGTTTGGCAGTCTTCAGACTTTGACACAGAAGTCTGGAAATCTTCATAATATACTTTGGACATATGTTACGTTCAGTCTTCTGGCCGTCTTCAGACTTTGACAATATCCTTTATATGTTCTATTATCTGCATGGTCTATTACTTAATCATTAAACATGTTAGTAGCCTTTGATTTATTTTGTCATCTTCAAAATATCATAAGGGATTTCCCTAACACACTTAGCTCTTTTCCTGTGCGGGTCTTGTTAACAAGTGCAATAGAAGCAATAGAAGCACTACTTAACAGTTAACACTAGTAAAGCTAGTAAAATTGTGACAATTGTCCAAAAAAATTCTAAAATGTTAATGATCCTTAACTACTATCTAAGGAGGAGCATTTTTTTGCTTCTTTCTCGCCATATGTCATGTTCTTTTGCAAGCTATTCAGCACCTTGTTATGCATGCATATGACTTTCCTTTTGTGATCTCGTACATTATTTTTATTCAAAACCATGTAGTAAATGTTCATAGTTAAGCCATGTTGGAGACCTCATTAACTGAGTCGGAAATGAAATATCTTCTAATAAGAACAATGTATGAGATGATTACCATGGTCACAACAAATTCAACCTACCATTTAGTGAAAATTCTAGGGTGGGGTCCTCAACAAAGCCGTCTGTTTTGGCGGATCTCATGTTCAGGTACCCTATCATAAGATCCACATATTATGGTGAGCGGCAATATATTAAGGGTGCATCTGGTAACGATTCTGTTCCCAGGAACAGATTATGATTAAAAGTAATTCTTTTTTATTCTGTTCCCAAGAATAATTTCTAAACATTTTAAATCATTTTGTAACTGTCCAAAATTTATAATTCTAAAATAGAATTGCGTTTGATACTGTGCCCATTGATTATGTTCTAAATCAATTTCTTTTAATTTTTAAATAATTTTTTTACTTTTTTCCTTTTTTTTTCTTTCTTTTTTTCTTTTTTCTCCTATTCTTCTTCTTCTTCTTCTTCTTGTGGCCGATCGACAGATCGGCGACTTCACCGGAGCGTCGCCGGCCCTCGGCGAGGCTAGCCCGGCCTCACCAGGGCTGGGCAAGGCCTACCTAGCCACCAGCGGGGTGGGACGAGCCTCACCGATGGCCGAGCGAGCCTCACCGATGGCCAGGTGAGCCTCGCCGATGGCTGAGCTCGCCTCAGGCGAGCTCACCGGACCTCACCCTAGCCTAGCAAGCCTCCCGCGAGCTTGCCAGACCGATTGCCGGCGACTAGCGATGGCAGAAAGTGGTGGACGGCAGCAAACGGTGTCGGACAGCAACCACGAGATGGCGGTCAATGAAGAACAAGAAAAGAGAAGAAGAAGAAGAGGAGAAAAGGAAAGAAGAAGAGTTGGTTTTGATTCTTAGATTTGTTCCCAAAACAAGAATCAACTTTTTTTTTATTCTTGATTCTACTCCAAATCTGTTCCCGAGAATAAAAATTTTACTAAACGCGATTCTGTTTCCAAACTGCTCCTGGAAACAAAAAATCAAATCAATTATTATTGGGATGGTTACCAAACAGGGCCTAAGTGTCTAAAATTGCTTTGTTTCTAGTGTGAGCATGTACTACCTCTCTACGTCCCGAGTCCTTCCGTCTTGGGCTTCTCACAAGGTTCTTTTTGTTTTTGGTCAAAGGCTTCTCACAAGGTTGAGAAGATAAAAATTAATGGGAATTAGGATCACCATTTTTAAGCCCAAATGAAATGGCATTAGGGTCATCAAGAAAGCAAAAAGATGTCAACACCTAAATTTTGACAACCCATTAGGTATCCATTATATAAAAAATCAGAGATTGATCATGACCCGTAAATAAAAATATTAGTTAATTAACCCTATATAATTACATTGAACTAGACCTAAGGGGCTTGTGAGGGAGGTTGTCACGGCTTGAAATTTTTCCATAAAATTTAAACTTCGAACGTGCATATAATTTAATTTCACTTCAATGCTCCTCTAAATAACTAATTTATTCTCAATTTAACAAACAATTTAATCTCGGCTAATATACATCAAAACCTTATGTATAGAAATTTGTCCCCACTTTTGCTACATACTCTTGTCCAATCCTGTCCAATCCTTACAAGTGCTCTTAAGAAGCATAAATCTAAAAGCTCATAAATTCCAGAACTCTTCAACTACTAAATCAATAACTTTGCACAAACAACTTTTCACATCGACATGGCATGGCCGCCAAAACAAGGAGAATTATGGAAGCCCGCCAGCAATCCAACTAACTCATCGATATTGAAGTATTAAGCGACTAATCAATGGGAAATCCATTCTAGCATCCCCGTGATGACCCATATAATATAACTACACTTAGTATAGACTACTAACGATTCTGGTACAAGCACATCTTAATATTCACAAGGAAAAATATGTATTCATAGTACATATGATTTGAACAAGGGTTAATAATATATGTCAAAAATAATGAATATCTTTACTGAGCAAAAATTGGGTCAACATGAGGGAATGAAATTGACCATTCCATGGGCACGTTCTAGGGATGAGCTTAGGACTGCCCAAACTGAGAACCGGCCTAGACCGGATCGGATTGGCCAATGTGGTCCAATTCTAGGGGATGTCAGTCTGGTTTTTGGTTCCATATTGTTATTTCTGATCTGATTTATGATTTCAAAGTGGAAACTGGACTAATCAGACTAGACCGATTAAACATAATTTTTATTTTTTAAAGTTCTTAAAACCTCGTTTTTCCTTCAATTTTTTGATTTGCGATCTAAGCATTAATGGGACATCATTTGAAATTTGCGTTCATCTTTATTCCATATATGTCCTATTGAGTAAAATTTGATTTAACAATGTCATGAAAGATAATAGATAGTAATTTTGGGTTTTCCTTTTTGAAGTCATAGAATGAACTAATGGACTAGTTAGTCCAGTTCGGTCCCGTCCCAAGACCTAACAAACCAGTCCTCCATTCCTCAAAGTAGGAACAAGTCATAGAATGAACCGGTGGACCAGTTAGTCCAGTTCAGTCCAGTCCCAAGACCTAACAGACCAGTCCTCAATTCCTCAAAGTAGGAACCGGACTAGTTCTTGGGTGGAATCAAATCAGAGCTGATCACCTTAGCACATTCACAGCAAAATTGGGTCCAGCGTAAAGGATTGAGGAGGGCAAGAATGGAAGAAAAGACAAGAGATCATTAATTAAAGAAGAAACGTGAGAAGGAGGATTTGCTCTTCAAAATCACTTTCCACTATTTCCTCCATCAAGATATCTCCACGATCTAAAACAGAAGTAAAAGACGAGTCCAGAACACAGCACAGGGGAAATCGACGGTAGAGGAGTTTTTGGAGGCTTGCATGCAGACAACAGAAAGAAAACGAATTTCTCTCTCCCACACACGTGGTTGCCGCTTGTTGCTATCACGCCTTGCTGACATCGAGCTCCAACCACTGAGCCCGTGCTTCAGTCCTCACCGTGCGCCCGTCACCTCCCCGATGCCCAAACTGCTCTGCCTGACCCCGGCGGCTTCTTGCAGCGATTCCCAGCGAGCTTCTCGTGTTTTCGGTGTTCTTACAAGTCCTCCAGTGTTTGTTCAGCAGACCACAGCTCTACACCAGTGAATCCCGGCCGAGCCTCCCGCAGCTCGAAAACCAGATGACCTCTTGCACTTTAGCAACGCTAGAGTTTTCCCCTCGCAGGTCTTCCAGTGAATTCAGCGACTTTGGAGCTTCTCGCTAGTCCCTGCAGTAACGATCAGCCCTTGAACCGCCGTGGGCCAACTCTCTACCAAGTTGGTGTTGGATATATTGTTAATATAATCCAAAATAATATGTCCACATACAACCCAATAAGTAAAAGCATGGTTATTTGAGTCCATATGGGCTGGAGCCCAATAACTTATATATAAAAGCTCTACGGTTTCCCTACGCTAAAGGTAACACTGTTGAACATTCCAAACTTAACGTCTCTTGGTATAATACTTCTCTCAAACCTATAACCTCCAACAATCTTGAAGTATTATGTTCATGTGTTAGATTTGAGTGAGTGAGGTGTCTTCTTGAAGATTTCGTCAAGACGAACTCACCGGTGTAATTTACTTTTGATTTTGACGGTGATATTGGCCGGGATCTAAGTTTGAAGATTCGGGTGACCGAAATCTTTCATTCAAAAACTAAAAAATTATAGCCAATTTTAGAGGGTGAAACCACTTGGGCTTTGTTCTGCTCGTCGATACGAAAGTTTTGAGTGGTCACTCGTGTCAATCAAAGGTCGGACAAAGAAGTTACAGCACCCGAAAGTTTCCATATGAATTTCTAGCAAATTTCGGGGACGAAATTTCTAGCGAATTTCAGCGGTGGAAATTTCCAGCGACTTTCAGCGACAAGGGCAATCCATCTTAAGGTTTTTGGGTACGGGATAAGTATATTAGAAGTCCTAAAACTTATTATAAAAATGCAATTGAGTCCTAAAACTTTCAAAAAGTGCAATTAAGTCCTAAAACTTATCACGAAAGTTTAATCAAGTCCTAAAACTTTCAAAAGGTTTAATAAAGTCCTAAAACTTGTCTCGAAAATGCAACCGAGTCCTAAAAATTTCAAAAATGCAATAAATGGAAGGATTTAGATTGAACCGTTTTGACAAGTTTTAGGACTTGATTGTACTTTTTAAAAATTTAAGACTTAATTACACTTTGTGACAAGTTTTAGAACTTAATTGCACTTTTTGAAAATTTTAGGACTTAATTGCATTTTCATGACAAAACCTCCTCCTGCGAGCCCACCCCACGAGGCACCTCTTCTCCACTATCACCTCCCTCAACTCCTAAGAGATGGCACCATTGCATTCTTCGGCAATGGGGTCCGATCACAAGAACCAGAGGAAGTATCTCCCACCGTTCACAAGCCAAGTTCGAGACTATTGCTTGCTAACGACAATGGTCAGGAGGGTACAAGTCTCACATATAGGAGGAGCCTATCGAATATTTCAAAGATTTTCTAGCGAGAAGGATTTTCAAAAAATTTCAATCCTATTTTAAGTTGCAAATTTTCAAAGATCTCAAATTCTATCTTGTATTGCACCAAACATATAATGGAATATATTTATAATGCAAGGATATTTGAAGGATTTCAAATCCTTTTTATCCTATCTTTTCTCAATCCAAATTAGGGTGACCAAATGCATCCTAATAGATTAGTGGTGGATTCCAATTGGATTGAATTACATGTTACATTGATTAAATAAAACCCTAAAGTTGCAATTGGTAAGGACTTAGGACAAATGGTGCTAAGTCTTTGGCTTATAATCCATTATTCCTTTTGATAGTTCACCTCAAGAAAAGTTGCAACAAATGAAAATCTTGAAACTGCATTTGATCATCTAGATTTCTAATATAAAATTCTAGGATTTTACTATTTCATATTCTTTGTTTGGTAAATCACAATAATAAAATTAGATATTTTCAAATCACATCATATCCATTGTTCGATGTGAACAATATATCGAAGTAAATGAACCTAAAAGTACACAAACGAGATAATAAGAATTTCTGAAAATTTACTGCTAAAGAAATCGCAAATGCACAAATGGAGATAACCTCCATCAATTAATTTATAATTATTGTATGACCTACATCTTAAATAGAAAAAGAGCTCATTGCAGCATTCCAAAGCCACGGGTTTGACAATGATAAGAAATGTACACAGACTACAACAAATGAGCCAACGAACATCAAATCTAGTAAAAAAGAGAGAAAACATGATCATTTACCTTCATGATTCCAAAATTTATAGTGCTTTAATTCTCTTGTCATTTTAGTAAAAATTTAACATGAACCACAAAGTTACGGAAAATTAGCTGCATTTGTGGACTTTTGACGTTAATTAGAGAGCTACAAAGGAGGAGCTTCACCTTTCTCATCGTTTTCTTGGACTTATTGATGTGAACAAAGAACTTTGAAGAAGTCGTGAAGCCTCAACATGCACCAAAAATATGAAGAGGAAGGAGACAATGCATATTAGAATGATTTGTTTCAACTTAGAATTTGTTAATTTAAAATCGGGGTTCTTCTACTTTATTTTTATTTACCTACTTTTTAATTGATTTTCCTTTTTTATTCCTTTCCATCATTCCAAAAATAAAAATATCAAATAGAAATATGAATAAATAAAAAAACGAAAATTGTCCTTTTATTTTTTATTTTGAAATTCTTTTTTATATTAAATGCAAATGTTATTTTATATTTAATTATTATTTCACTTTTTATTTTAAGAATTTGTTATTTGAGAAAAAAATATTATGTATTGAATATAAGAAATCACATCCATCTTTATTTCACCTTCTCTATGGGATATTTTTATTCAAATTATATTTCCTTAAATCTAACTGTATCTTATCTTGAGCAAAAACTAAATATGGGATACAATAATTTCATCGTATCTCAACTTTTATCCTAACTACCAAATGTAACCTTATCCCTTCTCGTTTGCTTCACTTCATTGGCCACTCAAGCCATTACTAAACTCTTTAGTCTTGGCCTCTCTAGATGTCGTCTGCCTTATTCTTGTAGTCATCATCCTCATTGCTTGGCCCCTTCACTAGTGACGTGCAACTAAATCCACACAAGGAATCTGTACAAACCAAACAAAGATTGACTACAAAAATGACAGTCCTACATCGAGATTACTCCCAACTCCTACACCAACAACAACCAAGACAGCTAAATCCACACACAAAAATTGTGCAGAACAAACAAATAATGACTATTAAAATGACGGTCCTACATCAAGATTACTCCAACTCCTACACCAACGACAAACAAGGCAGCTGTTCCAGCAAAAAAAGAACAAAAAAAACAAGACAACTAAATCCAGACAACGAATTGTAAAATTTTTCTAACGTGGGCTACATTAATTGATATTATAATTTACCATTTTACGAGATTAGTCAAAAGTGATATGGAAAGTTTCTTAACTAGTATAATATGAAGATGGCTAGTGTGAGCTGAGTTGAGCCCGACTCGTAATGAGATGGCCTAACTGAAAACTCTATAAATAGTACTCAAGTCTCTCTTCTAACCCTAATCATCAGAATTATCCTCACAAAGGATCATTCTCCTAACGCTAAAGGGTGAGGGGGCTGTCTCATTAAGTCAGTGTTACAGAGGGCAATAAAGGAGAATGACTTGTGAGTGGATTATCGCTTTTTCGCTTTTGCATAAAAAAAACACTGGATTCTAAAATAGATGCGTTAATCTTCCTACTCGATTATATGTATTCTTGTTCTAACTATGGAGATCATGGGATTGTGTGTTTTATCGTTTAACATGTAATATCGGAGCTTCCATAGATTAGAACATGGACATATAGTTATTACCATTTTTCATGATTTTTGGTCCAACAAAACTTGACCTTTATTATATAAACATAAAGAACTCGACGAGATGAGCAAAACCATGGGTGGTGTGCCGCCGAGAAAGGCTGCACAAGCCCCCACGCGTGGCAAGACACTAGCGGGGCATCAAACACATGCCCCACATGCCTCCACGCACCTTCACATGCGCTCACGTGCCAACGTGACTTGTGCTTGCATTGCATGCGCTAGGGTTGACATCATTGTGCCAACGTGACTTGTGCTTGCATTGCATGCGCTAGGGTTGACATCATTGTGACGTCAGTAGCCCGACAACCCGCAAGACCTGACCTGATCTAGTGACCTGACCTATTGACCCGGAGACTCGACCCGTTAACCCACCCGAACTAGGTTACCATTGACCGAACCGGTCAACCAATCAGACCATACGGTTAAACCGATAACCGGTCAGATCAGATTGCAGGGCTTCAAGGCCATCCGCGCGTGTGCTTCACACACCGCACACTCAGGTGACGCATGCAAGCGCATAGAGCCTCCGATTGGCCCGTTGTCAGTGATTACATACTCATACAGTGATACTCTACCTTGTGGTGTGTTTATTTTACATATTTGATTATTTTTATGGATCTAAAAATACGTACATAACCTTGAATACATGTATTTTTAGTGTATATTCGGGTATTTTCTTATATTTTTCTGTGATTATAGAAATACATATGATGGTTTACAGGTATGTTATCACATAAATATTGTACAGAATGTGATTCATAGATAATATATATATAAAGTTTAACTTGTATCGATAAATAAAGCAATATAACTAACATGATATGTGATTTTAGTGAATAATTGCTCCCGTCACTAAAGTTAAAATCTCATAAATATGGTGTATGTGAGTAGTAAAATTTATATCTCCGATATGAGATCATTTCAATGATTCAATTGAATTGTGATAGCCAAAGTGGCACACTTAAATGGGTTTAAGAAATATCAGTCTCGTATAATGATATGATGTCTCCTATTCTAATGGATGGTCATACTCCCAAAGGAGATAATTATATATTAGTTCATGAATAAATACATGATAGTGTGGTGAAGGAATAACTAATCCTAGTGATTCATATATCCAAAAATGATGAATTCACAAAGGTTAAAATATATTCTCATAGACGTTGTCATGTGGGGGAGTGTACAACTAAATGTGATATATTTTGTCTAAAGGTAATTATGTAATTATACATATAACTCTTTGGATATATAATTATACATTGAGCTGCATACATAGAGTTACACAGTGCTCACATGATACTAATTATATACATTGCTTGTTTTTCCAATCACTCTTTTTGTAAACGGTAATTCCATTACTATTAAGGTTCTTACTAGTTCAAATTTTAAAGAAATAGAGAGAATATTTTTTGTTTGGTATAGAAATGGCAGATATTCATATGGTTTTAATTGTCGATAAGCCGACGGATCTTATTGCCAAAAGTACTACAATTCATAAAGCACAATTTGTTGCTTGGGGAAAAAAAACAACCGAATTTGCTTGCTGTTCAAAAAGCATTCCATTCTAGAACACTTGAAAAGTGATTTGCCTACAGATTGCACTACTAGACAAATGATGGAAGCTTTGGTGACTAGAAACCGTATCTTGTGTAATGTTAAGATAGAGACATACTTGCAAACACTCTTTAATATGAAGTATGATAGTTCTAGTGAAGTTAGGGATTATTTTCTGAGGATGTTAGATTTGCAAATAAAACTCCAAGCTCTTAATGTTGTTAGCTTGTATTGTGCATCAAGTTTTAAATACTCTTCCTCTTGATTTTGGGATTATCAAGATCAAATATAATTCCCAAGATGAGACCCGATCAATTAATGACCTAATTGCAAAGGTGGTAGTAGAAAAAGAGAAATTGAAAAAAAAAAAAAAAGGCACATTGCCCTTTATGCTTCTAGTTCCAAATGTGACAAGGGTAAGAAATTCAAATTACACTCAGAAGGGAAATTGTAAAGTTGTTGGTCCTTCCAATAATAAAGGAAAATCTGAAACTGCCGGTCCTTCTAACAGTTTGGGTCCTAAGAAAGCACTCTTCAAGAAGGATGGTTTCTATGTTACTTTTGTAAGGAGATAGGACACATAAAAAAAAAATGTTGTAATTAATACAAGGCTTGATTGTCCAAAAGAACCAAGAGTGGGCCTAAAGGTAATGATTCTTTGGTATGTGATTGTAAATCCAACCTATCTAAAAACCTGTCCAGTTCTTAGTGGTTAGATAACGGTGCAATTAATCGTGTTGTGTTTACCATACAGGAGTTCATAGATTGAAGAACACCAAATCAGGATTAGTCAAAGCTCATTGTCAAAAACAACATTAAAGTCGATGTTGAGTTTATGAGAAATGTTATTTTGATTCTAGATTCTAGTTTTAAGATGATATTAAGAAACGCTTTTTACATACCTTCCTTTAGACAGAACTTAGTTTATGTGTCTTATTTGGACATATGTGGATATTCTTTTGAAATAAAGAATAATAATATTTCTATATTTTTTAATTCCAATAAAGTTGGATGCTGCAATTTGTCCAATAAATTGTATCGATTGTGTTTATTTCTCAATGATATGTACATCGCTTATTTAGCTAAAAATGTTATTTCCAAAAGGCCTCTACTTAAAGAACAGTCTTATGTATTGAACATCTTAGTCATACCTCTAGAGAAAAGGTAGAAAGGCTAATAAAAGTTGACATCCCATTTACTCTTAAAAGCGATCTAGAGACTTGCGTAAACTATTGTAGAGGTAAGATGACTAAGATAAAAAAGAAAACTACAGTTCAAAATTCTAATCTATTGGAAGTCATCCACACTAATATTAATAGACTATACACGACAACTTTGTGTAGAAATTATTACCTCATCACCTTTATTGATAACTATTCCCGATATGGATACATATACTTGATTAAAAAAAAAAGTCCGAGTCTCTTGACAAATTTAAGATTTTTCAAACATAAGTAAAAAAACAATTGGGAAAAATCATAAAGATGTTATATCTAATCATAACGGCAAGTATTTTGGCAGGCATGATGATGCTGGACAACTTAAAGGGTTGTTTGACAAATACTTGGAAGATTCTAGGACAATAGCTCAATTTACTATGTTTGGAAATCTTGAACAAAATGGTGTGGCTGAAAGGCGCAATCGCACTCTTACAAATATGATGAGCAGTATGATTAGTAGAGCAATTTCACTTGGTTTTCTATGGGGTGAAATTTTGAAAATAGCACTTTATATTATAAATTGTGTTCCTATCAAAGTAGTTCCATCGACTTCTTTTAAGTTGTGGATTGGATGTAAACCTAGATTGAATCATCTTAAAGTTTGGGGGTGTCCTACAGAAGTAAAGTTATATAATTCAACATTAAGTTTGATTCCAAAACAACTCAGTGTTACTTCATATCTTACCTAGATAATTTAAAGGGGTATTAATTTTATAACTCCAATAGAGGTGCAAGAATTGTGAAATCGCAGACGGCAAAATTTTTGGAGTTAAATGTAGCCGAAAAGGGAAGTTGCTCATAAACTACTAAAGATAATAGAATGGTGAGGATTACTGCCATATTTCTTCCTGTACAAATGATTGTGGAGAAGCCTCTCACGCCACAAACTAAGCTTATTGTGGCCCAGGATCTTGTTGTTAAGGCAGTTCTTAATGAAATTCTTCAAACCCTTCATATTCATAATGAGGTTGTAGTAACTCTACTCAAGAAGTCAAGTAGGAAAAGACGTTCAGCTATACCATCAAACTATGTGTCTACCTAAGAGAGTATTATTACGATATATATTATGTTGTTGATCTAGTGATTTATACATATGTTGTTTCTTGTTTTCAATCAGATTTGTGTCTAAATGCAATGAAAGACAATATGCAATCCATGAAACATATTGGTGTTTGGAAGCTTATTGAATTACCTAAAGGTTACAAGTTCATCAGCTGCAAATGGGTATTATAAGACTAAAAGGGATTCCAAAATAAAGATTAAAAAATTTAAAACAAAACTGGTAGTTAAGAGTTTCACTCAAAGAGAATAAATAGATTATGAAACAATATTTTCTCCAATCTCTTCTAAAGTTTTTTTAGAGTGTTTTTGGCATTGGTAGCTCATTTTGATATGAAGTTATATTATATGAATGTTAAAATTATTTTTATAAATGGAGACCTTAATGAAGAGGTCTATACGGTACAATCTGAAAACTTTGCTATAAGCGATTCAGGTGAGCTTGTATGTAAATTAAAAAAGTTTATTTATGACCTCAAGTAAGTTTCTAGATAATGGTACTTAAAATTTCATAGTGTTGTCACTTCGTTCGGATTTATTGAGAACAAAGTAGATCAGTGTATATACTACAAGTTCAATGAGAGGAAATATATTTTTCTCATACTTTGTATTGATAATATCTTACTTACAAGTTGTGAGATTGGATTTCTACATGAGACAAAATGGATGTTATCGAAAAACTTGGATATGAAAGACCTTGGTGAAGCGTATTTTATTCTTGGCATTGAGGTCCATAGAGATTATTCTTGCATTTATCGAGTTTGTCTCAAAGGGCATACATTGATCATATTTTAGAAAAATTCAATATACAGCATTACAAGCTAGGAATTGCTCATCTTATTAAAAATGATAAATTGAGTCTTTTACAATGCCCTAATTTAGATTTTGAGAAAGCCCAAATGAAGAATGTATCTTATGCTAGTGTACTTGGAAGTATCATATATACTCAAATTTACACTAGACTAGACATTACTTATGCGATAGGATTTCTAGGCATATATCAGTCAAATCTAGAACACAATCACTAGATTGCTACCAAGAAGATTTTAAGGTACTTAAATAGGACAAGAGACTATATGTTGATTTATAGACATATTTCGAACTTGCAGCTAGTGAGGTATTCGAATGCAGACTTTGCTAACTGTCGAGATAATATGAAGTCAACGATAGGATGCATGTTTATGTTAGCAAGGGGTGTAGTATCATGGAAGGACGAGAAACAAAAGTCTATATCGTCTTCTACCATGCAAACGGAGTTTATAACATGATTATTAGCTGCCACTCAAGCTATTTAGCTTCGAAACCTCATTAGGAAATTAACCGTTTTTTATTTTGTAAACAGGCCCATACAGTTGTATCGGGACAATAACTCTGCAGTGTTATTTATTAACAACAAAGGTCTCAAGGGGTTTAAGCATATGGCGCTTAGGTTTTTTACCATAAATAAGTCGGTATGGTGATGTTGCAGTAAATCATGTTCCTACAGATGATATGGCAGCAGACCACTAACTAAAGGTCTACATCCTTATATATTTAGGCGACATGTCATTAGCATGAGCTTAGAAGCATCTTTGAATGATGTTATTTAGTAAAAGCTATTTTATTTTTTCTATAATAAAGTTTACATCTAGGTTTGCGACTTTTAATAACGTCTTGATATATATCAACTTTTGCATTCAATAAAATATTTATGAATATATTGATATTATGTTGAATACATATTATCAAAAGTCTCAATATATTGTATAAACCATGAGTGAACTCTAATGGCATTCGATTATTAGCCTTGAGCATATATCTTATTATACATAAAAAAAAAATGTTAACCATAAGGACGAGACATATGTGGACTCACAGAAACCATAAAGACATTTTCTAGTGGCATGGGTTTTTGTGACACTTAAGGAAAGAAAATGATGACTAACAAATGAAATCTCTATATGAGAGCTGTTATTCATTTGTTACACTACTATATTGAATCTACATCAATAAAATTGAAAGCATTCGTAATCATGGAAAGCTATGTGTGTATACAGTTACCGCCATGATTCGATATTTGAAACTCCATGGGATATGATTGACTATTAATAATTATTTCTAAACCAAAGTGCGCACGTATAGTACAATTTTAATTAATATAGCCTAAGTGAGATAATGTAAAAGTTTTCCTAATATACGGTACATTAATTGATATTATAATTTATCGTTTTATTGGATTAGTCTAAAGTGAGATAAAAGATTTTTTAATTAGCATAATATGGGTTGGCTGGTGTGAGTCGAGTTAAGCCTAGTCCGTAATAAGATGCCTGGTTGGAAACTTTATAAATCATATTCAAATCTCTCCTATAACTCTAATTCTCACAATTATCCTCACAAAGAAATGTTCTCCTAGTGCTAAAGAATAAGGAAGTCGTCTTATTGAGCAAGTGATATAAAGGGTAATAGAGGATAAGGACTTGCGCATAAATTGTCGCTTTTCCGCTTCTGCATCAAGAACGATGGATTCAAAAATAGGTACATTAATCTTTCTATTCCATTGTAGGTATTCTTGTTTTAGTTATGGAGATCGTGGGATTGTGCGTTTTAGCATTTAATAGGAATTTGCATAGATAGACAAAGAATGACTACAAAAATGGTGGTCCCATATCGGGATTACTCCAACTCCTGCCAAAATAGACAAAGAATGACAACCAACAATTAAGACAAACTGACTAGTGTGAGCCACCATTAACACCAAACCACTTATCAAAAAGAAAAAATAAAACATTAACATCACACAATTTCTTCGTCCCACCAATCCAAATCCAACCAGCGCCGATCAACTTCAGCACCTCCATTCCTCACCACACGCCATGCCTCCTTTTGATTAAATCCACCATTCCCAAATGTAATGAAAAGAGACTATAGTGATTTGTGCTTGTGCCCTTTTAGGGGACAATCTTTACCAACTAGCATCCCACATGCTGTGCGTAAAAAAGGAAACCACATTTGAATTTTTAACCTATTTTTGAAAAAGACTGAATTTATATAGTTTCAAACTCAAAAAGGTATAGATGTTTTTTCTTTTAGGAAGTGCGAAGAGTCTGAGGGATCACCATATATTTATCTTGACTTCTGTCACAACCTACCCTCAGAGGGAGGGAACAAGTTTAGAGGTATTGCCTAAAGGACATGCCTAAGGCCCATAATTAGGCACGAGCTCTCCCAAGTCCATATCTCGCGTGACATTAGGATATTCTAAAGAATTTCGCAAAAAGGAGTCGCCACTAGCCTATTAGGATCGTCTAGAAACCAAGTGAGGTAGGGAAGTATACCTCACTTCCTATGCAACTAGAGAAATCTAGGGTCGGGGACTTAATTACACTAATTAATCAATTAGTGCCCTTTCAATACCTAATCTTGTTCATGTTAAAAGAAAAGATTTTTGTCATGCAGTTTAGATTGATTTTATACTCTATCCACTAACATGTTAGGTGATCATGCGGATGCACAATCATTAAAATAATAATTAGCAATCAAGGAAAGCGATTAAATAAACCACATGAAAGAGCAAAAATTTAACAGAAATAAGTAAATAAATACTAATCCTAAGTAAATTAAAGAGAAGCCCAAAATCAACATATCACTATTGTGCATTCAAAGGCATTTGTCCCTAAGGACAATTGAAACCTTAAGGTAAAACCCTAAAAGCTTAATCAAACTTAAACATAATTCAAAATTGAAAGGTTTCCTATTTTTAGGAGAAAATCACTCCAAAGATTAATTTCAACCTTTTCAAGGAAATTTAATTTAATTTTTTTTGCAGATTTTTTTCGATTTTTCCATTTAAAAAAATGAATTTTCGAATTTTCCAAAAAAAACTGGATTTTTGCAGTTTTTTTAATTTTTTTAATTTTTTTTTAAAATGTCAAAAACAATTTTAATTTTTTTGAGTGTTTGAATTTTTGAATTTTTTTTTGAAAATTTATTATTCTTCGAAATTTTTTTTTGATTTCTTTTTTTTTTTTTTGAAAATTTTTTAAGAAATTTTTAATATTTAATATTATTATATTCAAGAAAACAGGTCCCAACCAAGTAAACCCAATCTGGCCTGTTGACCCGACGACAACTTAGACTCGACTTAATTCCATTAAGAAGGAAAACATTTTTTAAAATATTTATTTATTTATTTATTTATTTATTTATTTTAATGATTTTCATAATTTCTTTTATTTTCCACCATTTTGTCTTCTTCCCTATTTTGTCTTTTCCACAGCACCTTTTCTCTGCACTCCTTCCCGAAGCAAACTTTTGCTTTCTTTTTTCATATTTTGTTTTACTTTTCTTTTTCTTTTGTTTTTATTTCTTTTATTTTTTTCCCTTTTGGTCTTCTTCGCCTTCGTGCTTGCCCCCTTGCACGCCTTCAACCCTCCCGAAGGCTGTCTTCCCCTTCCTTGCGATGCTCCTCACCAAAATTTGTTCCTTTACCAAAACTCATTCAAACAATAACAACAACCAAAGCACCCAGCATCCCTTCCAACACCAAATCACCCTGACCGGCGCGAATCACTGCCGGCCATCTAACTCTGGCGACGACTGAACCAATTTCGAATGTGGACATCCTGACTTAAACATACATGATTACTCCACGAGAATCGCATGAAATCATAACGAAAACATAAAAAGGGGCACATCCCGCATATATATGACCAAGCACAAATCAGAACAAGTTTGAATGCAGATTGTTTCTCGATTCTCTTTGAGACATTTTGTCAAACATTGGGTGTGCAACAGCCTGCATACGGGCTCACTCGAGGTTCGGATTCGAGTAAAGATCAACACAACATGCACAAGAAACACTCAAGATCCGCTAAAGGACATATTAATCACACTCGAACAGATGTGAACACAGCGAGTATCTTCAGCCACAACATGGACTCGAATCTCTTTCAGACATTTCATCAACCGGTTAGCATACACAACAGAAATGAAGGATCTTTGGACTGGTATAGACTCGAGCACAAGCCTAGATGTCTATCAACATGCACTAGGACATTTATGAGCTTTCATGGAGGACCGGTAAAGCCGAAGCTCGCGCAAACTGGTCGGCCGTGAGCTCCGGCCCGAGACCTCGAAAAGAAGCACATGGCTTAGGGAAGCCTACCTGGTTCGGATGGCGAGCAACGGGTGTACTTCAGGCGACGGCGAAACGCTCTCTCAGTCTCACTCTCTCCCTTTGGCTCACCCTCTACTCTCTCAAACTCTCTCCCACTCTCTGTCCTTTGCTTGAACCAAATAACCAGCCGAGAACCCCCATCTTCTCTTTGCTCTCTTCCTTTTAAGCTCAGCCAACGACAGGCGCGCATGGCTTCTGCCACCGCCAGCCTGTCACGGCCACTTGATCTCCGACCTAGGATCACGCCGTCCTCTGCCATCGCAATCCTCTACTCCTCTGTTTGTACTCTCCTCTTTTCTCCTTCTTTTGCAGAAGCGTGAATGGTGTAGGGGGAAGATGATCTACGCACGGGCCAGGTTGAAATAAAAGGAGATGGGCCAGCCCAAGTGCACAAAAGAGAGAGAGAAAAGGAAAAGTGATAGGTGGGCGAGCCCACGCACGAAGATAGACCCTCTACTCGGCCTCATTCAATTTTTTATACCTTTTTATAAACAAATAAAAAATTGCTTTTTTATGACAATTTTGGAAAAATAAAGACCATTCAATATGCCGTGCAATAATAAAAACACGATACCTTTTAATGATTTTTTTTTTTACTTTTCTTTCTTCTTTCTTTTTTTTTTTTATATTTTTATTTTTTTATTTAAAATTTTTGTAAATTTTTTTGATAAATTTTAAAACTAGTGACCCAAATGCTCCTAATGTCTATGTGTGATGCAATTTTAATGAAAAATTTTCGTTAACGAGTCATAAATTAATCTCTAAGTTTCAAATGCAATTAATAAACACTTAAACAAATCGCTAAAATTTAGGTGTCAACAACTTCTTCGTATTACCACTTCATGCATTTTTTAGTAATGAACGAGATAATTTCACTTAATAACTTCTCAATTTTGTAACGATAATTCATAATGTTTGTCCTACAAAACCCAATGGGAATATGCTCATATATATAAAAAACAATACAGCACTTTTTGTTGCCACATTTTTAGGGTCCATTTGTTTTGGAAAAAAAAAAGGGCTCGAGATTGATTTCTCAATATCTCTTTTCATCGAATTTCCTATTCTTCTCTAAACGTTTTGAGCAGAGAAGAGCGGCTGCGTCGATCAAGTACTCACTTTGCAAAATTTTGTGAGTATTATTAACTGTGCAAATAGTAGGGAGTTGTCGTTATGCCCAAGGTATGGTTTTATGTGAAGGAATCATAACAGAATTTGAACTCTGTCGTTATCCACCTTACTTTATGCTTTTCTCAATTCATAGAAAGATTCCCAACATATGGAGAGCAGAACAGTACCACGCAAGAATTCCTATATATAGGAACCGAAGAGTTAACACATCTCCACCAAACATTAGTCATCAGATATAGCAGATTCACAATTTAGACGAAATGAAATCAAAGAATCGTCTCTTTTTTCTCTTTCTCGTTTTCCTTTCTCTTTCTTCAGCTTTCCCTAGCAAGAAGACTAAACATCACAAACCATGCAAAACACTAGTCCTCTACTTCCACGACATCATCTACAACGGCAAGAACACTGCCAATGCCACGTCGGCAATCGCCACAGCCCCTCCAGGCTACAACCTGACCATCCTAGCCGGCAACTTCCACTTGGGGAACATCGCAGTCTTGGACGACCCGATCACCCTTGACAACAATCTCCACTCAAAGCCGGTCGGCCAGGCTCAAGGGCTTCACATGTATGACACCAAGAACACTTTCACGGCTTGGCTAGGGTTCTCATTTGTGCTCAACACGACGGAATACAAGGGAAGTATAAATTTCATCGGAGCTGATCCTATAATGGTTTAGGAAAGGGACATATCTATGGTGGGTGGGACAGGGGAGTTCTTCATGCACAGAGGGATTGCTACTATCACGACCGACGCTTTCGAAGGCGAAGTTTATTTCCGGCTTCGCGTTGATATTAAGTTTTATGAGTGTTGGTGAAGTAGAAGAATGTGGCTTGATTGAGATAAATGTTGATTTAGAGGGTTATATATGAATTGGGTCTTATTACAATCAGTGTGATCCTTCATGAAATAAATTTGTTTTTCGAAGAGTGAAGGTCATATGCTATTTATATCATGCTAAACATTTTGTTCCTATATGTTTTCATTGCTTAAAGCTCATTCTAACTCTGAACCGTCGCCATTGTTTCAGTTGGCCGAAAACAATGTTAGACAAGACAACCACATAGTTTAGAGAATATGGAGTTATCATCGCATTCTTTGGGTCAAAAGTTCAGTGAGGTAGGCTTTAAAGGTTGGAGTGAACTCACATATTACAAATTTCCATGTAGCAGTTCTCTTTTAGTTCAATATGCACTGAAAATCGGGCATATTGTATTATATCACTCAAACTGGAACTTCGAATTTTCGAGGCTTGATATTTGACCTGAGCTGGAGTTTGTAATGTGTTTGTTTCAGCTTGAGCTTGCTCATTCGATGTGTGTGCTGCTTGAAATCATCTTGGACAAGAAAAGAATTGAGTTCAAAGAACCGGCGACTCCAACTCAGGAAGCTCACCACATGAAAAGCATAGTAATTTCTCTTAATAGGTGAAAAAAATGATGTTCTCACATGAAAATGCACAAATTAAGATAAGAGCATCCGTTGTATTTCTTATTATCTTATCTCATTGTGCTTTTGTTCATTAAGTTATGAACTTTTTAATTGTACCAATTGAGTCTTGAACCGTTTCACATTTTACCTATTGAGTCCATCCGGCCAATTTTGACTGGAAATCAATAACGTAAACGTTGGTTATCATATGTAGCATGAATTGATGCTAAATGTGCAATTTTTAAAAACATTTTAATATTTGTTCAATTTTTTCTTTTTTCTTTTCTTTTCTTTTCTTTTTCAACTTTGGCCAACGAGATCATCAATTAACTACTGCCGACCACAAGCGAGGGCCGATGACTTTCACATAGACCAGTGATATCACAATCTTCCCAAACTTTTCCGATGCAATCGGTGAAAAGGGAATAGGTTTAAAGGTATTACCTAAGTTTGGCCAACGACCATCGATCCTATGTAGCATGAATCAATGTTAATCTGTACAATTTTTAATAATATTTTAACATTTTTTCAAATATTTTTATTTTTCATTTTCTTTCCTTTTCATTTTACAACTTGGGCCAACAAGATTGTCGGTTGACTACCACTGACCACAAGCAAGAGCCGACGACCCTCACCCAGACTAGGCTATGTCACGATCTTCCCAAATTTTTCAAACATGGTCAATGAAAAGGAATAGATTTATGGGTATTGCCTAAGTTTGGCCAATGGCCCTTAATTAAGCCCGGACTCTCTCAAGTTCATAAGTCGCATGATGTTGGATTTCATTTTAAGTCAGATTTGAGTTCTAAAAGACTAATGCATGAGATAAGAGTTGCCACTAGCCTATTAAGGTCATCAAAAAACCAAGCAAGACATCCTACGCAACCAAAGATTAACCAAGTTCGAGGACGATTATGCTAACGATCTCATTAGCGTCCTTCCAGTTCTCTAAGGGCGCGTTTGGTAACGTTTTTGTTCGATGAATAATTTTTTAACATAAATAATGTTTTTTATTTATGTTCCTATGAACAATTTTTGAGTATAAGAACGTGTTTGATAACTGCAAAAAAATGTATATCCTATAAATAGAAATGTGTTTGGTAAACTTGTATAATTTTGTTATTTCTTTTAATTTTTTTATATTTTTATTATATTTTTTTCCCTTTTTCTTTTTTCTTTTTTCTTTTTTTTTTTTCCTTCTTTCTTTTTGTGGTCGGTTGCCGGTCACGAGGCGGCGACCGGTAACCGATCGGGCGAGCTCACCGGAGCCTTGCCGAGCCACCATGAGGGCCGGCGAGCTCATCAGAGCCTCGCCAAGCCACCACAAGGGCCGGCAAGCTCGCGGAGCCTCACTAGTGGCCTCGGTGGCTAGGTGAGCCTCGCCCTTGTTTGGCCGATGGCCGGCAACCAACCAAAAGGAAGAAGAAGAAGAAGAAAATAAAGAGGAGAGAGAAAATTTGTTTTTTGGAATTGTTCTCGAAACTTCAATCATTCTTTGGTACCAGTTATGATTCTAAAGGTTTTTGAGTCGCTACATGTTCATGCAAATGTTCTTTTGGGTTTTTTTTTTTTTTTTTTTTATGCTCCTAGGGTTATCCCAACCGCTCAAGAAAGGAAAAGAAATAACCAATTTATTTAAAGTGCGACAATGAAACACTCAATGTATCAAAAGCTTAAAGTAAAAGTACAAAAATGAAAACCCAACACTAGTTAGGCAAAAAATATTACGTTGCCTTATTATAAGCCCCGGGATTTGATTTCCTGCGAGCCAAATGGGAATCTAAAAATGCATAAAATTACTCTAAATATATGAAATTACGCTAAATAATCCTAATCTATGCAAAATGGATTATCTACAAAAATGATTGTAAAATACCAAAGAAAAACAATGAATTAGGAAGGTGGCTTTAGAAAATTAGGATATTTTCAAAATAAAAGTTATTTCTTCCCGAATTTAACATTATCCCACGGTTTTTGATTTTTTTTTTTTTTGGGATCTTCCAAATTCTTCTCTTATTTTTTTATAAAAATATTAATTCATTAAACCGATCTATGCTTGATTTACATGAACATGGACCAACTCAGAACATGAATATCGCAATAACCAAGCTCGGATCAACCTTTTCAAGATCGAATTTTGGTTTGGGTATTTCGTCGAACACACGGTGCACGCATCAAACTATCATTCCAGTTACCTCAGGCCATGTTCATGGCTTTCAATCTTGACCTATAGATGATTTTAAGAAGAAATAAAGCATCAAAGTGATACCAAAATATGCAGAGAACAATATTAACTAGAAATCTGATCCTAAAACATACACTAGCACCAATGAAATTAGCCTCAAAATTACGGGCCTAACCTATTTTTTGCAAATCTAGGTTTGAACCTAGGTCAGGCAAACAGGTTGCCCTCCAAGATCCAAGCCCGATACTTATCACATGCGTGACGTACAGGATAATATGCTCAATCCAAATGCAAGTATGTAATGTGTTTTCAAATGCAACAAGAAGATAGGAGAAAGACCAACTACGAACATGTATGGATTGACTCAATTTTTTGGCTTAGGTTCTAAGCAATCTCAGGGTTCACACCAAGGTTTAAAGACCAAACCAAGTTGACCTAGGCATTATTTGCACTCCTATATAACATTCAACAAGTTCATGAAGATAGGTGATGCATGACAAGGGGTATGACAAGTCAAACATGCAAAACTCTTGAAACTGGTTCAACAATTCAGAAAATTCCCAGCCCAGGGAATCAGTATTCTAGCTTGGTTTTCTTTAAGATTTTCCATGGTCAAACCGTGTTCAATTGGAGCAAAAATACATCTAGGATCATTAAATTGCTTCCTAGTTGCTGGGTCATGCTCTTCTTGGCCAGAGGAACCAAGGACTTGCTTCCCAAAGTCACACAAAGTTGGTCTCCGGAGCTTTGAAAATGAGATTTGCAGCGAATAGAACTGACCCCGAAGGCGTCCTCAAAAGCCTACGCCTGGACCTCTTTTGTCTACCACTTTGACACGTGCTCCAACTAGATGGATACTGGTTTAGTCCAAAAGTTGCAGTTTGCCTCAAATGTCTCTCACTTTTCACAAAAAAGCTCGCTTTTCCCTTCTTGTGACCAACTAGACTCAACACTGCAAAAAATTTCGGGGTTTTCTGGGTTTGCGGGCTTACTCTGTGCACTCTGAAGCTGATCAGGGACAAAGGCAAGCTTTTATTAATCTAGAACGTGCCTACTTGGACTCACAACAAGTTTTTTGGTTTAACATTCTCTATTTTCTTTCAAAATCTCACTCTTTTCCCAGCTCGCAACAAACCCTTCAACACTTAAAAGAAATTTCATCTTCCCTTTCTCGCCAATAGGGTATTATTCAAGAGGACTTAGGAGGCTTTCCCGATCTCCATTTGGGATGTGCAACCTATGGTTGGAAAGATATTGGAGTTTACTTTCATTCTCTAGTAAAAGGTTTTGGCTAGTTTTGGCTGACAGTTTGTGAAAATTGTGTTTTTGATTGAATTGTCAATTTGGAATTTTTGGGCTAAAGTTGGTTTTTTGGTTTGTTTTTGGAGGTCGTCGAGAAATCTCTCAAGTCTCTTGTCTCCAAATTTTTATGCTCCAAAAGAGCATGCTTCAGAGCATATACACTAAATTAAGCTAGCTTTGGTCAATTCCTATCCACGCACCAAGATTGCAAATGGATTTGCTTCACCAACTCTCTATCAGATTTTCAAACTTGTACGGCCGCTAAGTCGACTGATTTGGTTGAGATTTCATGCTCTTTTCCCAGCTTCTCCATGAACAATTTTTGTCAGTTTGCAGTTTGCACACCTAGTGATTGTCTTCCACCTCAGTCAGAGATAATACTAATTGGGCAGCTAAATAGGATATGTGGAGTCATGATGTTGCTTGCTCAACAACTTTGAATTGTGGCCTAATCATGGACTGGGTTTTGGTAGCTAATTTGAGTGCTTTGATCTATCAAATTTGCTAGAGTTTTTTTATCAATTAGCAAATTCATGTATACTACTTTAAGCCACTCTATAGATTTTACAATTTTCTCCATCCAATTTTGTAAGAAAATCCCTCAAAGTTGGCCAATTTCTTATTTTCTTGCTTCAAAATCACCAATGTTATTCAATTTGATCATTTTGGCTCAATTTGATCAATTTGACCTTACCCAAGTTTAATTTCAAGCTTAATAAAGGATAAAAATGATAAAAATCATGAGTTAAGGGCTCGAGCTAATTTTGTAAAATTTGCGAACTGGTTTGCCAACTTTTGATTATTTCAATTTGGCACTATCTTACTGCTTCAATTGCAATCTGGCCCACCCAAGGTTTGTCTAGTCACATTCAGATTCTCAGCCTCAATTTTTCTTCTTTTTTTTGGGGCGTGGGGTAAGTGGATTTTGAAAGAAATAATTCCATTTAAAAACTATACAAAATGCCTAGATATTCTATATGCAAGAATTTGACACTATATATTTTTGTGGAAAAACAATTTCCAATTTTTTTGGAAACATGTAAACACCATCTTTGGGCAAAAGTTTAGGTATTATCAGGCAAGGGTGGCTGGCCCTCACCAGCCAAAATTGTAAATGATAATAATAATAAAACAAAGACAAGAAAAGACAAGAAAAAAAATTAACTGGAAAATAAAAAAAATTGTTGAAATATTATTGAAAATTATTCATGTCAATGCCAGTTATGCCACATAAAATGGCTAGTGTCAATCTCAGTAATTTTTTGCCAAAACTAATTAGATGAACTTAATTGATAAAATGTGAAAATGTTTAAAACTCAATTAACATAATTAAAAGATTTATAACTGAATTGATAAAAGTGAAAAAAGTTGAAACTCTTTTAGATAATTTTCCTGATAAGTTCATGGTAAACTCCCTCGAGTCAATATTTAATTATCTTCTTGTTAAATCATATTGGTTTTTTTATATACCACAGAAATATATCTTTCTTTTGAATTAAATGATGCCAGTCAGGCAACCCGAATTATTACATGCAGTGTTTTTCCCCGTTCTGGTTAAGTCTTGCATTCAGTTGCGTGCACTTCTTTTTTAGCATTTGACTTTTTCCGCCAGCAGATCACATGCATTCAAACATCTTACTAATCATTGTCCGAGTAATTATTGAAACGCGCAGTTGGTCTCGGTGAAATATACCAACTTCTATTGACGTGACGGTTGGTAAAATCTCCAATAGTAACATTCTAAATCATACTGCTTAATTCCAATCATCCACCGCAAAGTCCTATAATCAAGACCGTAACTGCGGAAATGCAGTAAACTTGGCTATTTTTTCTCCGCGATTGTACTAAACGTTGGGCCATCCCATCATTCAGTTAGGGATTGGTACTAATCGTTGGGCTATCCCATCATTTAGTTAGAGATTAGCTTGAAGGTGGAATACTGTACGGGAGGACTAAATTACACGTAAACCAAAAGTAACGTGAAAGAGAATTATGGCATTCATGTTACTTTGGGAGGCATGAATGAGACCCATCAACGGCAAACCTAATTTCCACTTCAAGGAAACACATATTATTATGTCCCATCATTTCCATATTTATTTAGTTAGGCTACAAAATCGGATTACAAATCTTTCAAATATCCTCTGATTTGTAGAAAACCCCACCACATATTGTACTGAGCAATAGAGATTTTAAAAAAAAAAAATTGAAAATCTCTATTGCTCAATACAATCTCCCTTGATTCCAAAGCTCACCTTACACCAAAGTCTCAAGCCCGGTCTTTTCAGCTCCCTTCGGTTCATCTCCTTCCACCGCCAGTTTTGCTAGATCCCCCACCATCTCCACTTCCAAACCATAATCCTCGCTTAAAACTTTACCATATCGGAGGCGATTGGGACACCAACAAAGACAAGCCTCGGGTCGTCGAGGGCATCACAAAGGAACCGGGGAGGTAGTCGTCACGGCGATTTGGTAGACAAGTTGTCCGATATAGAAGTGGAGGGCAGCAACGAGGAGATGGATGCCACATGCAATGCCTAGGTGCCTCTAGACATTGAACCCAACAATCTAGGGATAGTGAAGGATGGGCAAAAGGTGGATGGATCTCCACCAGTAGATGGCAGTGGAGCAGTAAATAATGAGGGCGGACATGCCTCACCGAGGACACCGCAAGCCTTCAAGTGCACTCATGAAAGGATTTGAATTCTTTGATGGTGATGATCATGTGATTATAACTTCTCATTTTTACCCTCAATCGCCGAAACACGATCAGGTTGATAGTAGTGACAATCGGCGATTATCAGAGGCAAGGACGATGGCATGGTGATTGAAAGTGACGATAGTCAGCAATTGTGGAGGTAGTCCTTACGCGATGGCCACCGAAGCCGAATGCATTACTCCATCTTCATCATTGGAAAGAAAATATTAAATTATATAAAAAAAATTTGTTCAATTTGGATTATCCTACCCCTAATTCAGGTTTTTTATCCTGTGTTTTATCCAGGTATGTCGTAGTTTATCCAATTCGAAGGATGTTACCAAACACTAGGTAACACCTCTTTTTAGAGGAAAAATCTATCAAAGCAGAAAGTCAAGAGCCAGCTTGTCCTCTTCTTCTTTTTTTTAAATGGAAGGGAGGGGCTCGAAAGAATGACTCTTTGATTCACCCACGAGCCGTAGCCAAGCTGGATGAGAAATAAAAATAGGGAATTGGCCGCATCAACTCTAAGGACTAGTGCCTCCAATCATAACGATAGCCGTGGAAATGAAGCTATTCAATTGGAGACAGTTGTTTAAACCCAAAAAACGACAAAATTGGAGACAGCAGTAACACGGGATGAAAAAGCTGCACTTTCTATTGTAAATTCCTGGTCCAGCAAGAAGAATGACGTGTAAGCCAAGCCTTTCAAGAGGTCCTCCCCTTAGGTCCCCTATATAATGAGCATTAGATCCCCATACAAGCTCAACGGCTCAAGTCTTTGGCGAAATTCTTTCTATCGATCGATTGTGCTCGAAAATGGGTGCAAGAGTAATCGTTTCGTTCCTCTTCTTGTTCCTAATTTTCGGCTCCAACGCCGATGCAGCAAACAAGCGCATCCGCAATCGCCGCCCATGCAAGCGGCTCGTGTTCTTCTTCCATGACATTCTCTACAATGGGAACAACGCGAAGAACGCGACCTCGGCCATAATCGGCGCGCCGGCTTGGGCCAACCAGACGATTCTGGCCGGGCAAAGCCATTTCGGCGATTTGGTCGTGTTTGACGACCCCATCACGTTGGACAACAATTTGCACTCGAAGCCCGTTGGGCGTGCCCAAGGGTTCTATTTCTACGACAAGAAGGATATCTTCACAGCTTGGCTTGGCTTTTCGTTCGTGTTTAATTCCACCCAGCACGCGGGTAGCTTGAACTTCGCCGGGGCTGACCCTTTGATGAACAAGACTAGGGACATTTCGGTGATTGGCGGCACCGGCAACTTCTTCATGGCCCGTGGCATGGCCACTCTGATGACGGACTCGTTCGAGGGAGATGTTTACTTCCGGCTTCGCACCGACATTAAGTTGTATGAATGCTGGTAGTGGATTCATTATAGCGCCAACGTTGTTAGGACACAAGGGAAGGTAATGTGCGCAACTGAAGTGGAAGAAATGACAAGTACTGAGACTTTCAAATAAAGTTCTGCAAATCTATTGTTCCCTTCTGATGAAGTTTTCCTTTGATATATTAGTTGTCTTATTTTATCTTATCCCACTTCGTGGTGGTATGCTAGTTACATGCGAGCTGGTCCCAAGACACCGTATGGCTGTGGTCCAAGTTTCCGCTTTTAGGGTTTCACCATCACAGTTTTTGCAGCTGTGATAGTGAGATTATCGCCTTATCAAGAAGACTTCCTCGCTCTTACTGGTTCTATCCGCTCCCTACATCATAATAGCTCGCACATTCTCTATTACTTTGTCCTAATAAACTGTCCTAAAGTCCTCCTATTTTTCATTCAAATATATCAACTTTTCAAATGTGGGTCAACATGAGATTTCGTGAAGACTACGAATGGAAGATGACAAAGTCGACACTAATACCGTCAAATAGCTATTGATTATCCACATTGGCATCTCGTATGACCTCTTGATGTGATCCACGTTAGAGTTATATTAAATAGCTAAAATCGCTTAACTCAGTCCTCTCCCTTCTAATCACCCAACACCTAAATGGAGATGTACCAAGTTTATGAATAAGTGAGCCATGTCACCTATTGTGCTTTCACTTGTAGAGTAAGTAGGCCAAATTACGGCGAGACATGGTAATTTAATTGATGAAAGCCTCACATTGAGTCAAATTTGAAAATTTGAAGTATTTGATTAAACAAAGAAAAGTTTTAAGTACTCAATTTTAAAAGGGGCGAAAACCCAGTACTTACAATGTCATTATCCCCTAATTTGATGAAAAGTAACCGCCAAATTGGATTTTCAACTCTCGCTAGAGTTACTTATTCATAATTATTTGTGTTCTTCTAATTTACCAAATCTTCTTATCATTAACTTAAATAAGAGTTAGCAATGCAAATCTAATTTAGAACTTTTAAAAGAGTTGGTAACTTTAAGGTGTTGCTAAAAAAGGAAAATAAAAACTCGCAAATTGTAAGAAAAGCTGGCAAATAAAAATAAATAAACGTCGGTATGTAACTCAAACGAGAGCTGATAAACCAATACCGAGCAATCATATAATAGAAGAAAAGTTGGCGAATCGCACTAATTTTAGATCGTTGACGCTCAAGCCCATTCAACTAGCACTAATCTGGGCTCTTGACCGGCCCGCAAGACTTTGGACCAAGCCCATTCAATTCGCAAGGCGGCAATTCAAATGGGATGGGAGTCGCGGTGTCGACACCTTCGACACATCTGTCGACACTTTCGAGACATCCCCGCGGCTTCCTCGAAATCAACGTCCGGCACCTGCCTGATGTCACGCAAAATATAAATAATCATTACCATAATACTCCAAATTGAGGATAGGCCTTGCTTCTTTTTCGCGGGATGCTTCCGAGAAATCTCGTGGCTAACCTCAATAATTAATTATTTCAGTCCATTCCAGAAATAATTAATTATTTGTAAGATATTTTTCTGAAGATGATCATTTGTATCACTTGAAATAATTAGTCAATCATAAATACTTTTACTGTCGATAGTAATTTATGTTCAAATATTTTCATGAATATGAAAGTGTTTCGCGTTCACTCATTTTTTGTAGGCAATCAGTTTTGTAGAAATTTTTTCGAATTATTTATTTTTTGGCGAAATAAATGAGATTAGATTGATTGGTTGTTCGTATTGCACTCTATCTTCTTTCCCACTATGCATAAAGTGTTGAAGAGCAAATAAGAACATGAGTTCAAGCCAGCTTTGCCTTTGCGAGTACAGATTTCCCCCGGGATATGCAGTAGAATATCCCCCGCGCGATGCACCGGATGCATCCGGCATATATTAAAAAAAGGTCCAATTATATCTTATTGTTGTGAAGAAAAATCAAAGCATTTGTTTCTAAAGAATAGCAAAGCTATATGATGTCTCTTACATTCTGTCTTGATAAGAAGAAAGTTTCTTAGTATCGGAAGTTCCTCCTTTTAAATGAATTATTCCCCTCGACCGGTGATCCAAACTTTGTGAAGCTCTTTTAGAATCTAAATGGATATAATTAGAAGCGAATTAGATGATTGGAAAGCTGTGAACTTCACATGATAAAGTATTTTATCACAGCTGTAGCTAAACTTTTTTAGAATTGGAAGTTACTCTTTCCAAATGACCTATTGGCTTGTTATCTTTCGTTGTTTAAGTTATGTGATTAAATTGCCATTCGTGAAACTCCTTATAGTGATAGTGCTAAAGTGCAAAATGGCTCGTCATTAATCTCATATATATTTTACATTTGTGACATACAAAGCCAAATTATAAGTGTTAATGATGTTATGTTCGGTAGAAAATCCTCTACATGACCATGAAAAATGAACAAATCTATCTTAAAGTTCAAGATGAAGCATCACAAGTGGTTGAATTTGGTAAGGTGAGATGTAAAAATAATATAAGACCGGTATAATGTGTCTCTTTTATTGCATGAATAGTAAAAAGAGTAATTTGCGCAATTAAAATTGGGAGAGATGTAGCTCTAAATAAAGCTAAAGATCTAACATGGCAGATTTTCCATTAAAATGAATCTTCTTTTACCTTACTAGTTAGTCAGCTTTACTGCTCGGCTAGAAAATCATCATAAGAAAATAATATCGTCAATTGCATACTTTTCAATTTGAAATGAAAAGATAAAAAGATTCATAACTCTAAAAGTCATGCGAAACATATCAACTGCAACAACATATCACTCAAGTTGATATAAATAAAATGATATTATACTTCCTTAATTCTCAATTTGAAAAAGAAAAATCAACCCATAATTATAAGAAGACCACTTTAATGTAATGCAAATTATACTCTCATTCCAGCTAAACAAAAATGTTCTTTTGCAACATTCGTAAGAATAAAAACATTGGGTTAGAAATCAAAGAGTATAAACATATTAAGCAAATAGCGTGATATAAAAAAAAAAATTAGAACTCTATAAAATCCTCATTGGGTAAGATGACCTTCGTACTAGTCAAATTCATCTAATGTATCCAATTGGGTAAGTAAAAGTAAGAATAAAGTAATAGATTGAAAAGAAGAAGAAGTTAAAACCATGAAAATTCATCCAAGAGGAACAGGCCATCTCACCATTTGACTATATAATAAAGAATATGACTTTAATTATTGTGTTGGAAGAAAATTTTAAGACTTTTTTGTTCCGATTGGGGAATTTCGTAGGATTAATCATGGATGTGCCTTTTTCGTTATTAACACGATGAGAACAAGCTTTTGTCTACCTACACGTGCTTAAATTCAGTAAAACTTGCACATTTATCTGAGAAGAATAGCTAAATATCCGGAACATAGATTTTCAAGTCTAGACGTCGATATTTGTCATATTTTGAAAAACGTTTTCCTGTTTTTTTAGAGAGAAAACTAGAAAAATATTTTTTTGTTAACTCACTAAATATTGATATTTAGTCATATTTTGAAAAAAAAATTTGGTTCTTTCATAGAAGAGGCTGAAAAAACATTTTCTGTTAAATTATCAAACTTCAAAAAATGAGAAAAATATTTTTTGCAGAACAAAGAAATCGATAATGTTAAGCTGCTTTGACTTTAAATCAGCGCTCAAGCTAAACTTGACGTGATGTGATAGGTAATGATGAGGTAATTTGTTTTTTATAATCTTAAAACAATAAAGAAAAATTTGGCCTCGTGCTTCGACTTTTGGCCACTGCAATGATTTTTCCATGGCGGGTAATCTCTCAACCCGTGACCCTAAAATAGGAGCCCATCATTTATGATGAAGACTAATTTGGTCCTCAAAAGCTCACATATTCATTATCATGGAAAATGAAGATAAAACAAGATAAGATATTGCCATCTAGCACACTCGAGACACTAATTAACAAAATTTCATAAAAAAAGACACACTTTTGAAATATCCTTTTTTGTGAAAATTGTCCAATTAATCATAAATTTATTGTACAATTACCAATTTAATAAAATTATAAGTTTTTGCGTGAAATTTCACTATAGTCCTTTCGTCCAATTATCGTCGAAATCGCTAGTATAGTGATCCATAAATTGTCTACGTTAACGTGCCATGTAAAATGGCCAACAATAACTAGACGTTCGATTAATAATTTTCGGTGGTAAGTGGTCGAATGCTTATATTAAAATTTTACTATTAAATTAGTATTCATATAATTGTTTTAGGACTAATCCGATAATTATCTCCTTTTTTTTCATTGTTATTTGGTTAGAACCGTTTTTCTTTTCGCACGTGTCATAGTTTGATTTCCATCTTATCCGAAACACTCGAAAAGTTTCGGTATCTCGAGAAGCTGTAGTAGAAAATTATCGTGAAAACCGAGGTGATTTCGCACGGTTTCTTTTCATAATGTTCAAGCTCTCGAAAATTACCCTCTCAAAATTTCGAAGGGGCAATTAAGTTTTGGTTTCTTTTTCTTTACTAAAGCAACATCAGAAAAACTATATTCATTCACATACGTTATCTGACACGCGGAGGCAGTCGCCAACTGGCGCAAGTGGATCTCAAATAAATAAATAAATAAATATATTAATAATGTAATTATCTTATGGTTCCCATGAACTTGGTCGTCTAATCGGTGCAGGTTCTTGGCATTTGCTGGTGCTACGAGTAGGACGTCTCCCAATTCGTCCAAATTCAACGAAAATTCAAAGATAACGACATAGATAATTAATGAAATTTTAATTTGTGGAATGTGGCCTTTACTCTTAACTCAAATCTTCGTTTAGTTCATGAAATGATAATATAATTATTTTCATAATAATTTGTGCACTAAATTGAATATAAACCAAAAGTCCATGAGTCACATTTGGATCATATTATATATTGAGTCACAGTTGAAAAATTATACCGAACAAATTAAATGATCAAAATTCATATAATTTGTGTTATTTTCCCAAAATTCAAACTCAACTCTCTTAGACCGGACTCGATTGTTATTAGCACAAAAACATCTCCGCTTCCCCATTTATAAAAATACCATAGAAATAGTTTACTATCAAGCTAATTCTCTTTAAAAAATACCAACTTTAGATCAAATTCCAATTTCATTCCAAATTTTATTGTCTAAAAAATATCTCAAACTTTGATTCAAATCCCATATCTCCCCATGCATCCAAAAATCATCAACATTAGGATATTGTTATTGTCTCATATGAAGATAAGTTTGTTTAACCCACCAGTGGGTAGCTGAGTTGATTCGGTTTTGGGCATTTCATCGCAGAGATCACAGGGTAAAGCTGCCCTTGTTCTTAATACGTCTTAAGTAGGGGCATTGGTAGTGGTCCTATCTTTAGTCTCCTCGGTATAAGGGGTCCAGCCATTCAGTACCATCCAGGCACGGGGGGCCCGTGGTGGAGTCCTCGGTTACCAAAAATAAAAAAAGATAAGCTTGTTTATAAAAACCTCGGGTTATGATAATAACTAGCTCTAATATTGATGATTTTGAAAAATGCAATGGCGATGCATGGATAGGTTTGGAAGCATAGTGAAAGTTTAATGCTTAAACAAAGAAGAGTTCGGGGCAAAATTATAATTAGACATAAGGTTATGAGTTTTTTCTCTTTTTAAAAGTTAGGCCTTTCATGTTCATGGACACATGTCACGTTGTACTTCCAGTAAAACCTTACTTTATGTGATCGTAAGAAGATAGACTAAACGTTGATTCGCGGATTATTGTACAAACGACGATCCCAATCGGTAAGACAATTGGCGTTTAGTGCTCTTCTGATTTATCAATGACTACTGTACAGAGTCATCTCTTAATTTTTTTTCCGCCTACCGAAAGTTCTTTCCAACAAGTCAAACACGAATTCCCCTGTGATCTACCAATGTCTCTCCTCCCAAGTTGAGTTCAACATAATCCATGACTCGGCAACCTAAAGGACCGATGGAGGACAATTATTGAGTAGGTGTAGTTTGGTGCAAAGAGCGAATCACGGTCGAGATATTTTAAGCCATCCAATGCTATCATGCGGATGAGAGGGACAACTCGTCATGTAGCGAGTGAAAATGTATGGAAAAGGACGCATCCGCACCTAGCAACATTAATCCCAGAGTTCGATCCACTAACCCAATTCAAACAGGAAGGTTCCGATAGCAATCGAGTCCCTTTCGGCCCTGGCAATGTGCAAATCTTTTGTTAGACGTTAATGCGAGTAATAGAAAATTTTGTCGCCCCCTTATAGGGTCCAAATTTGAAGAAAAGATCACGTAGGCCCGCCCTACGTGCAACGTGCCCGATAGATTCACTACGAAATCGCGCACTTTATCCCTTTCAAGTCAGATTTTTTTTTTTTTATCCCTTTCAAGTCAGATCAATACCCAACAAGAGTAAAAAAACAACTCTCTCTCTCTCTCTCTCTCCATGTTACAAGAGGTCGCCTCAAATATGGTAAAATGACTGTGCGGACTCCTTTCTTCAACCATGCCTAAACCCTAAAAGGTGAGTGTTGCGATGGAGAATATCCTTGAGATTGTTCCATAAGTTGTAAGGAGGGAATATTCTTGAGAATGTTCAGTGAATTGGTAAAAGCTCTACTCCAAATGGACAAGCAATCTCACGTCACCGTGACATCAAAGCTCTCTTTCTCGCTCGACACACAGAACATAATTGTTTTTTTTTTTTTTTGGATAACCGAGGACTCCACCACGGGCCTCCCGTGCCCAGACAGCATCAAAGGGCCAGACCCCTATATCTCAAGAGAGATTAGTACAGGATCCCACCACCATGGCCCCTCACTTAATATGCTAATATCTAGAGATTCGAACTTGCGACCTTAGCGATGAGAAGCAAGCCCTGAACATAATTGTTCATCCTTGAGGTAAAAAGATATTTTAGTAATTTGAAGATTATATTCGTGCCAAAAGATTTTGTATAGACTCTGAGAATTTGAGTACCAATCAACCGAATCCTATCAAAAAAAAAAAAATCTCTCGATATAGAATTTATTAGACAATTATGTGGTACTTGACCTAATCATCAAGCAGCCCGAGTTGGGGTGCTAGCCTAGACTCACCCTTCTTTTGAGAAATATCATATTCTCTTCATAATACAAGTGGAGCTTAAGGGGACACAAGCATATTCTTTAGCTTGAGCTGCTATAGTGTATCGCCAAACTCATGATCAGGTTTAGTTGGCATATATGATAATTTTTAGGAAGCACTTAACTTAAGAGCGCGAATGATAACTTTTATGGTTATAAATTAATTTTTGGAAGAGAAATAGATTTTTCTATTTTTATTTTCTAGATGAGTTTTCAAACAAAAATTTGTATTTGATAATAACACAGCATTTATGTTCCCTGAATAAAATTACATTTGAAAACAACACAAAATTTCTCCATTTCGGGAGGTAGCAGTGGCAATTGATGGCCGGAGGGCAACTGGTGGCGGGCAACGGCAGGCGGTGGTGACGGCGAACGATAGGCAACAACAACGGGTGGGTGGTTGACTAGTAGAGAGGATGTGCAATGAGAAAAAAAAAATTATTGTTTTTTTTTTTTTTTTGGTAACCGAAGGAACCTCCGGTCGCCGCTTCGCGGCGGAAGTAAACCCTGGGGTGGGTAGGCCTCCCACCGCTAGTCCATCCACAGTTAAGACATCCATAGTTAAGACGCGCGTTTTGCATTGAAGCAACGCGGCCTGCAAGTTTGAACTCTTCCCCTCTTGCGAAAAGGGTACCAAGCTCTTAACCAGCAGGGCCACCGCGGGCGGTGGTAAATTATTGTTTTTGTTCCAAACATATTTCTGGCCAAAAATTTATTCTAAAAAAAATGAAATTATATCACCAAACTGATTTTTATTCATAAAATAAGTCTAAAATAGAAAAAATTTTGTGAAACAGAAATAAAATGATTGTCATGTGCACCATAACTTTCCTATTTATTGGGGTTTAGGATGCCTCAATCCCTCTAACTCAAAAGAGTGACGCACTGGTTGATGTCAATCTGCGTCCCTCTTTTCTTTACCATTCTAGAAATATGCGAATGAGTTGTGCCTTGTACTAGTTTGCTTCTCAAAGTGATCGTCATTTGCCCCATTCGATTGGTCTGGGCAGTCCCCCTTCGACCCATGCACCTATTGAATAGGGTCTGCTCCTACAGCATGTGTAATGGTTTGACCCGTTCCATGTGGGTCAACCTCAAATGTAGTACTCAAATGACCCACCGAAATGTAATCTTTACAACTAAATCTTTATGAATCGCTACATCTCTCCCCTTCAATGTGAGGAAAAGATTAGATCCCTAAATGCTTTTATCGATCTTTTGACTAGAATATTGTGTTTTGAGCGCTTGAGGTAATTCATAACTAGTACTACAACCTAAGCTTTTTGCACGCTTTGTTTCATAAATTGTGAATATATATCTTCAACATCGATTTCATGAGTTCAAGATCAATTACAATAAATTTGAACAAATTACCAAAAACAGAATATAGTCATATATGCAATAAAAAAATCAGAAGAGTTGGCAAAGGCCCACTTTCCTCAAATAAGGATGAACGATTTGTACCGTAGTTGATCTATAAAAGTCTTACTTTTTGAATTTACACTATCTTCTACTCATATGAACATCATAATAATGTAAAGACGTAAACCTTTTTTCCCCAATGGGTATATAATAAGGACTAACTTTAAACCGCAAGTAAATATATATTCTTATGATATTTTTTTCATAGTAAAAGCAAGAGATGAATAGAGCAATCAAAGGCGTTATCTTTAAAAACCTCTCTCGCCTACACACCCTCCGTGATTGGCACTCTTCGGTGGAGACGGCTCTTGCAATTATGGAAGAAAGACAATAGAACTGTCGTAAATTGTGTACGAATCTTACTTTAGTACTATTTCTTTCTTTTTTTCAGATCAGTTAAGTGTCACTTAAAAAAATGATCACTTAAGTATTAATTTTGATATGAGTTGTTGAAAATCCAACGTTGCCATATTTTATCAATTTTCCGATCTTATGCGGCTCGTTGGCGTGCCCAGTTAGCATATAACCCCTAAATGATGCCGTATAGCAGGTTGAAAAGTAATCACTTTAGTGCCTGTTGTTAAAAAAAAAATAATTACTTCGTTGTCAATCATTGTTAGAAAAGTGATTACTTTAGTGCCAATTTTAACAATAAAAATAATCATTTTGATGCAAAAGAATGCTACCTCAAATAAAAATTTTAATAATAAATGCCACAAAATTTCTCCGGTAGAAATTTCTTGCCGAAGGCACTTAAGTTATCATTTTCTCGGATTTTGGTACTTAATTGAGCCGACGAAAACTTTTGACATTAAAGTAAATACCGTACACATCTTATGGCATTTATAATGTCCTTGTCCCTGCAATTACAAGTGAACTATCCCTTATTTTCCATAGTTTATTTATAAAAAAATATAGAACATTAAATTTGTCACACAAAAAAAAAAAAATCCCTTCTCTTCTATAGTTTAATTAAATCGTTTCCTTCAAACTACTTTGGCAATAGGAATCATCCATTTTACATATCAAAGCTACACAAAACATAAAAGTTGCCATTACCATATGCTTTTGAAATCAGAATAGTATGATATGCCCCGAGTGATCCAAAAATTGGCCATTTCACAAAATAAACAAGTACTTGAAGGCTCCAACTAAAAAAATAGAAAGCTTCTAAAAATATCTATTTATTTCGTGAAAAATGAATGATTTAAAAAATATATATATCTCTTACAAATAATCGTTTATATTACTTATAGATATGAAAGAACGAAAAATATTTTAATTATTCATAAAAATATTTAAACATAAATTATCTTTGATAATATAAATATTTTCTATTAATTAATTATTTTAAGCGATACACGTGATTATTTAAAAAAAATTCAAATCATCCATTTTCTGTAAAACAAACAAAGCTGAAGTATAGATAAACGATCTTGAACCAAGTATTAACTACTGAAAAAGCACTCTAAATATAAGATTCAAGTCAAAGATATCAAGATAAAAATGTTCTGAGGAGACAGAGGGGTTTGAGACCCATGGAGTTCGAAGAAACATATGAAGAGAGAAAATGGGTTAATGAAAAGTCCACCCGTTTGTGAAGTTCCACCTTCTGAACTTGATTATTTTGAGAAATGGGATTCTTTTAAATGGCATAGGGTAGGACTTTCTCGATTAAATGGCGTAGGGTAGGTTCTTATTCTCGATTAGTAAAAAGGTGCAAAAAAAAATAAAAAAATGGGGACGTGTAGAATTTTGAGACCGCACATAATCTCGGGTCTTTTCATTGCAGTTCAATTATTGGGTTTCTGACCAAAAATAAAAATATTAGGTTTAAACTATTAACTTATGCCGAAAAACATCGATAATTATTACGCGTTGAATTGGCCTTGATATGAGAATTGACTAGCTGTTATTCTATTATAAAGTGGTAGCCGGCAAGGCGCAATTCTCCCCCATATCCCACCCATTACTCTCTTCCGATTTTCTTTTGTTATGAGACCAGACATACTATTCTTCATGTACAAAACATTCGGATCGCCTAGCTAAAAAATAAAATGAAATTATGTACGTATGGCAACCGCATAAAATTTTATGGTTATGTAGGTGATTATTAATTGCTCAAATGCAAATTATATATATACCCGCCTCACAAAAATAGATTACAAATATAACCTATGATGTTCTTAGTAATAAGAAAATTCGCCAAAACCCATTTTCACAAAGAGGAAAAAAGAAACCAATCCTTAAATTCAAATTAATTTCACGAGAATATGTTATATTTATAACAAGATAAAATAAGTTAAATTCCGAGATTGTTAGTTTAAAATTGAGGCGAATCGATTGCTCTAGACCATCGTGGGTCGGTTTTTGGCCAGCACCAACAAGTCAAATTTGAATGCGCTCCATCAATGGCGATCGATCGAGCTGGTGGGAAGGTCAAGACTCCAATAATAATAATCTCCAAAAGTGAGCTGCCGTGCACTACCAAGGACCCTCGAAAAAGAATGGTGCTCGCTCGTTGGTACCCTGCCTCCCCATGTATTCACCACTGAAATGGAGAGAGAGAGAGGAGGAGAAGAGAGGGGAGCTGCACGATGATGCTTCATCCCTTTTTGCGGGTGATGGAGATGGCGCAATGGTGAGCCAGCAACACTCCACGTGGCGCGATCGAGTGGTGGGGAGATAAAGCGGGGGGGGGGGGGGGGGATGGGATTCTTTGACCTTTTGTCGCGTCGGGATTTGGGCCTTTTCCGCAAAAATTTAACTTAATTTTCCCTTTCGTCAAGGGTGACTTGGCTTCGAACTCGTTTTGGGAGCCACTCTTTTTATTTATTCAATTTATTAATTTATTCGTATATATTGTCGAGGGTTCCCATCCTTTTCCTGATTTTAGGTCAGGAAAAGCCGGTTTTCTTTTTTTTGTCGGTAGGAAAAGCCGCTTCGGAACGTGGAAAATCGACGAGATGTCATCTTTTCTCGAGATGGGAACCCCTCCCTCCGAAAGCGACGCCTTGCTCCCGCGGGGCATATCGCTTTGTCCCTTTTGCTCGGGCATATGCTTTCTCCGGGGCATTGATTGAAATTTTAATTCCTCCGACACCCGTATCGGAATGGGGCGAAGCGGTGGGGCTATCTCCCTATAGCCAACGTCGGGAAGGAATTGACCGGTTGCGGACCCGCCCGACCGGCATATATGACCCCTAAATCAAGCCGCGATGACTCGTTTTCGGTACCTCGTATGCAAATGGTGGGACATGACCCGCGCGATATTAATGAGATGGAATTGCTTCGGTCGATGGGTGGTGATACGTTCCATTTTCGCACTCTTTCAGGTCGATAACGTCGCTACCATGAACGGTAACATCACCTACAGCCGACTGGTTGGGACATTGAGAGCGGCACAACAATTGTTTCGAGGTCCAAGTCACTGGTCTTGTCGGCCATTGCCCTCAACCACCTCCTTCATCCCCTTCTTCCCTTCTAGTACCTCTTTTTATCTTCTAATCTAGAATCATCGATTCTATTTTTTTTTTCAGTACTAAATAATTGCCATGTTAAAAACGTCCAACTGACATCTTAGCCACGCCAATTAAAAGCAAGGATCGTCGTCATTTATGTGTTTTTAATAAGTGTGCACATCAATCTCTCGAATCATTTGACAAGTGGGGTCCTATTTTAATGGCATCGATACGTGACTTCTTGGGGACGTGGGCAATGATAAAATCATGTTTTTTTTTTTTTTTTAACCCTCATAAATTCCTCGATTTATCATTTCTTTCTGTCTTTTGTTTTGGCACACGCGTGATCAAGCGACAGTTTTAGCCTAGGAGGGCAAAAAAATAGGAGGGGCGGCGGCGACAAGGTGGGGCGCGTGACCAAAAAGGTCACAGCGAGATCCGAGCAGCGGGTGAGTCACCAACGGCCAGAAAAAAAAACCGCAGTCGATGTCTCCCGTACGTTGCGCGTGGCGCACGCGCCCCTAAAGGCGCGTGAGCCCCGGTTCGTCGAATCCAATGACTAGATCGCGAGCGCCCACGGGATTTTCGTTCCTTCCCGGTTTTTTTTTTTTTTTAGTTCTTCTCGCGTGGTGCGCGCCTCGGTGGCGTTCTCATCGCCTCGATTTCCTGTCCTCCTTCCCCCCCCTCTTCCCACGCGCGCGCGGCGACGACCCGCGGCCGACGCCCCTGGACGTGGCGGAACCGAGGAGGAGGCGGGGGGAGGGGGGGGCGCTCGCCAATCGCGTCGCGCGTCGACGCGACGCGCGGTGACGTGTCTCGCGGGGCGGGGGCGGGGGCGGCGGCTGGTCCCCGCCCCCGCGTGCCCCCACTCGTCCTCGTTTCGCCACGCCGGCTGACCCCTCCCCGGCCGTTGACCACCCTGCCCCGCCTCTTCCCCTGTCCCAACAACCACCGCCGATTTTTCAATTCCTCTTTTTCTTAATTTTTTTTTTTGGTCGGGTCTTTTTCTTAATTAAACTCCGGTTTTTCCTTTCTTCTTTCTCGGTAATTTCGTGGTTCCTTTCCGCTCCCGGAATTTCCTTTTTATTTTATTTTATAAAAGAAACGCGATAATTATTAATTACGAATTCTCGCACTGGCTGACGTCATATAACAACCCCGCTTTTCTTTCTCTTTCTTTTATTGGTGCCCCCTTCCAATTTTTCGCATCGGGTTTTTGGATTTTATTTAATAATCCATGGACCGACGTTTGGATTTTCATTGGATTTCGAGCGAGACCATACGTGATATTAGCGGCACGTTCTTCTGGGTCGGGGGGATATTCCTTTGGTTTAAGGTATCTATCTTCCTAAATGTTCTTTTTTTAATAAGGCAGGACTGATGTGTATTTTTAATTGTGTAATTTACGGATTTTTGGCGTTGATTTTTTAAATTTTTAATCGCCTCGATTGAGATTTTTGGCGTTTCAACGCTCAAGTCAGCCGCGGAAGCATTCAAAAAAATGAAATTGCCCCTGGAGAAGCGGCTGTTCGATTCTTGTTAAGGACCTTTTCCGCTTACTCGACTCGCTAGAGCTAAATTCAAATGTATCCCATGGATTGAATGAAGTCATGTATCACGGGTCGACTTGATGTGTACAGTATAATATGTTAATACTTTCGTCGATAGTGATTAATGATGACACTTTTCACGCTCAAACACTTTTACGCGTGACAATGAGATAAGCACGAGACTCGATCTCGTCATATAGATCATACGTCTTTCATCGACCCTGACTGAAGAGAGCCGTGTTTAGGGCCGCATTCACGCTTGAAGGTTCGCCCTGCCCTTCTTCCTTCTTCTGCTCATGTAAGAAAGACGCGACGGCCTCGCATTATGGAATCCATTTGGCATCTTCGCTGAAGTAGATGTGGAAGGATTATTTGCGAATTCTCTATTCTTAATTGACGACGAGTCGCTCGTGATCTCATTATGTGTTTTAAACTCGAAACGGAAGTAAATTGGAATTTGTCAAGAGCGTTCTGACGTGACTTTTTCAAAAGCACGTAATTGGTTACTCGATGTGTATAGAATGTGGTGTTTGGATAGATCCGACCCATTATTAATAGGACCAAAAAAATTAGATTAAAAAATGAAAATAGGAAAGGAATTATATATCCCCCGAAAAAAAAAAAAAAAGAAAAAAAAGATGGGAACCCCAAGAATATAACCCTAGTTCAGCTCATGATGCATCGTATCAATCCCACACTTGTTAAACCCCCCCCGTCCCCCTCCAGCTCAAGTCGTTTCCTTCGACGCGTGCTCTCTCACTCGTACGCACTCTGTCTCTCTCTCTCCATATCTCGCTCGAGCGCCTCGCCGATTTCGTCCTTCCTCCTTCCTCCCCACCTCCGCCGCCGCCACCGCCGCCGCCGCTGCCGCTGCCGCTGCCGGCGGTTGTTTCCGGGAAGGCTCAATCCAATCGCGCGCCGCGCGGTTTCTGAAGGTGAGCGGCCTCTTCAATCCCCCCCCTCCCTCCCCTCCCCCTACCTTTGGCATCGCGCGCGTTCGTGATTTCGGCTCTCCTTTTTGTCGAATTTCCGTTCCGAGCTCGCGCTTCGTGCGGCTGCGGAATCCGTCGGTTCCGCTTTGATTTGCTGGAAAGTTGGGCCCTTTTGCTTTCCGGGTGTGTTTATCGTTCGGGAGCGAAATCGGGCTCTGAATTGTTCGGGCTGGTGTGGCCGCGCTGAGCGGAATTCGGGACGAGATGTGCAAAGACGGTTTTTATTTTTATTTTTTGATGAAAGAACTCTGAACCTTTCCAGCCTTTTCCCACCAATCGAAGAGGGCTTGTTCGTATCTTTTGAAATTATCGGAAGAATGTTTTGGCTTTCTAGCCTTGCTTCTTGCTGTTTGCATCTTTTTTATCAATCAAATGAAATAAAAAAAAAGAAAGGATTTTGGACAACTGGTTCGATCAAAGCAACGCTTGTTAATTGTTTCTGGAGCTAGAAATGATGAAATCATTCGCTCTGTTTCGCTAGTTCGTCTCGTGGTTTTTCTCCTGCAATTCTGCCTGTGCTTTTTGTTTTTGTCTTCTTTTTTCTTGATAAGCAGAGGTGAATTTCTGAAGCACCGTGCGGATATTTCGATTGAATCTCTGTGCTTTGCGGAGGTTTCTTGCGTGTTCTGTTTTCGTAGTGATTTGTCTCCAATCGTGTTTTTGAATCTGAACGGTGACCCGGTTCTCTGCACGCCGTCTTTCATTAGTATCTCAATTCGTTTTGTCCGTTTTAACATTTGCACTGTGTCAAGATCCGGTCTAGTGAATCTTGTTACTTGTCCTACCGTGTGTATTAATCTGTGAGCTCCTGAGTTGGATATTGCGGGAAAAAATTGCCCACTTCGATGCATATAGTTTGCATCGTAGATTTTCGCAACCTTTTCTTTTTTTGCTTCCCTAGTCTGAGATTTTCATATTGCTTTTTTTTTTTTTTTCCTTTTTCTGTAGTGTTTTCATCTGATCTGCATAATCTTTTTGCCTAGCTTAAGATCACGAGATAAGCAGCTACTTCTTGGTTTTTACTCTGCCTGACCAACATCTTGTTCATCCCGTGCTAGTTCGGTGATTTCGTCCACGTTTGTCTTTATAAGCTGCTGTCTTGGACAACATATTTAGCTACTACTTTTACTCTGTATGTCTATTGATTTTATGGATGTGACGCTACTTATTTGTTTAACTTAGCTAATGCCTGTGTGAATGATTGGTGTTTGCAATCCGAATTTGCTCTTTTCTCTGAGAGTAAGACATCTTAAAATTCTGCTTTTTTTTTTTTTTTTTTTTGGTAAATTCATCTTAAAATTCTGTTGACTGGGACTGAAATTAGAATATCAAATATGTTTTCTGGTGGAAATCGTGCATTGATCTCTTTTTTGTATATTCCACTTTCAAGCACTTTACATGTGTGAGAAATGTAGGAGCTCTGTGACCTGAGGTCTCTGATAGACGATGTTTCATGGTAGTTTAGTGTAGTGCATACTTTTGCCCATTCAATACTGGGAAATGTAATCAGGGATACGTGATGTTCTGACCATTCGGTAGTTTATAACAGCTTTTTGTTTCATTTATTGGTGGAAAATGATGTCCCTTTGGTTTATAGATATGTAGCTCATCACTTGTCTGGGCCAAAAAATATGCCAATCTGTTGCTACAGTAGAGGGATGGTTAGTGAACGGTATAAACTCCGAGTAAAAACTGTCAGTCAAGTGGTCTCATGTGATGGGTGGACTCTTGAGATTATAGGGTGATTGATTCATTTGTGTTAGCATCTTCTTTACATGTAATTTTGATAGCATACTTATTCCTTCTTTGTGAACACTAGTGTCTATTATGATTAAGAATTTGTTGAGGTCAATATATTTGCCACTGAATTATTTACTCTTTGCAGGTAATTGAGAGTTATGGCCTCAGTCTACACCAATCATACATCCTGAGGTTCTTCTAAGCTTGTTGAGCTGTGATTGTTAAAGTTCGGCGTTAAATTATTTATCAAAAATGGACCGCAAAGATACTTCTGGTTTTGTCAGTGGGGGAGGCATGTATGGCTTCCACTAATTTCTAACTATAGTTTTGTAGCGAATAGCATTATCCCGGAAGTCAGGCAGACTGTTATTGCGTTGGCATTAGGTTTGGACTATTGGCATACACATTGGCACTTGGTTACATTATGGATGCTAGGTTCCAGAATTTGGGTTTTAGTGTGCAGTATCCTTCGAACCCCTTCAGTCTCTTGGGTGGTTCTATGCAGGTTGGGGGCTCTAAAGGTGATTATGACACCATCTTAAGACTCAATTCCCCTGGCTCTTCCTTTCATCTGTCACCTATTCCACAGGGCATCAAACGCAAAAGGAATTCGATTGATGGAACTATGGAGCTGCAGCAAGTTGGCTCTCCGCTGTCCCTTGGGCTAGGCTGGTGTTCTAGTTCTTCTGACAGCAAGGGTAGCTCGGCAACTGCTTGCACTGCGATATCCTCAGCCAAGGAAACTGAGGGGGAGTCATCAATGGTTCTTGATTTGGATTTCACCCTCCATCTTGGGTGTGATAAGATGCCATGCCCAAAGAAAGTCACTTCATCAGATGCTGAAACATTCCAGATGCAACCAAAGGTTGACCTAGAATTGAGTCTTTCAACTGGTCCCGCAGAATCAGGTGTCACCAACGTTCATCCAGATTCCCCGCCATTTAAGCTGGGGAAGGGAGTTTCATTGGCAGGCTGTTTATCAAGTGCAGAAGTAGAATCTACACCACGCTTCTGGAAAGCAGGCATCCCTCTGCCCCCACTGAACCAAGAGGCTGGCTTCTTCCTCAACCAAGATGCCAGAAATGCGGTTTCGTCGTCGATGGTTCCAAACCTGTCTTCCACTGTAATAACAACGCCGAACAGTCCAGTCACCTGCACTTCCGGGATAACAAAGAGGCTGCCACAGCAGCGTAGTAGTACAAAAATTTGTCAGGTTGAAGGATGTGGAAAGGGAGCGAGAGGTGCTTCTGGTCGCTGCATTTCCCATGGAGGCGGCCGGAGGTGCCAGAGACCTGGCTGCCACAAGGGAGCTGAGGGCCGAACAGTCTTCTGCAAGGCACATGGAGGTGGCCGGCGCTGTGAGTCCCTTGGGTGTACTAAAAGTGCAGAAGGACGTACAGACTACTGCATCGCCCATGGTGGTGGCAGACGGTGCAGCCATGCTGGGGGTTGCACTCGTGCTGCCAGAGGGAAGTCTGGTTTGTGCATAAAGCACGGAGGTGGTAAGAGATGCCAGAAAGAGGGTTGCACGAAGAGTGCGGAAGGCCTTTCCGGCCTTTGCATCTCCCATGGAGGCGGCCGCCGGTGTCAGTCAATGGGCTGCACCAAAGGGGCTCAAGGAAGCACTCTGTTTTGCAAGGCGCATGGTGGCGGAAAGCGCTGCACCTATGCAGGGTGCACCAAAGGCGCCGAGGGTAGTACTCCGTTTTGCAAGGGTCACGGTGGAGGAAAGAGGTGCTCCCACCAAGGAGGTGGGGTCTGTACCAAAAGTGTCCATGGGGGAACAGCTTTCTGTGTAGCCCATGGGGGAGGCAAGAGGTGCGCAGTGCCTGGGTGTACAAAGAGTGCAAGAGGACGAACTGATTCCTGTGTGCGTCATGGTGGGGGTAAGAGGTGCCAAGCTGCTGGGTGTTGCAAGAGTGCTCAAGGCAGCACTGACTTTTGCAAGGCACACGGTGGCGGCAAGAGATGTGCCTGGGGACATCCTAGGTCAGGTTTTGGTGGGGAAGGTAGCAGCCCATGCACCTCGTTTGCTCGTGGGAAGACGGGTCTTTGTGCACTTCATAGCGGCCTGGTTCAGGATAGGAGGGTCCACGGTGCCATGGTTGTGGGCACCATGGTGCAGAGCCCCACGGTCACCCAACTCGAGAAGGCAAAAGAAACCGTGACCACAGACAGCATGAGCATTGACGTGACCAAGATTACAGGTTCTGAAGTGACTTCATCTGGCACAGCATACTCTGGTCTCCAGCCGTACAGTCTCGGCCACGCTCATTACCCTGTCACAGATGGAGGCCTCTCATCCACGTCGGTCTCTGTTCCAGAGGGTAGGGTCCATGGTGGAAGTCTGATGGCACTGCTCGCAAGCAGCTCTCCTCTCGGGCCAGCTAATGCAGAAGGTTCAGTTATCGATCAATCTAAATCCGCGAAGTCCATGGTCCCTTGGAGCCGGATGTAAGCCGCGATGTCTACTTTGCAACATATCCTGCCGCGTCGCAGATGGAGTATCAAGTCTATAGTATCCCCGTGTGTTTGCCTTCTCCTCTCTACTGGTTTGCTTAGTTTTATAACGGTGACTTGCTTGTAATTCATTGCAGGGATAAGTCGTTAGGTGGTTAGTCATTGATGCGTCTGAGTCCTGGTTCTGTCTCTGCGTCCCTGCTGTAAATATTTTATGTGTATTTTTAGCTGGTTGCCAGCTATTGTACCTGTAACGTCAAGTCGGTCCTCCGGTCTGTCTGCCTGGGATTCTGGTCATGTAATAAAGCCTTTGTTATGTGTTATGTTTGTGGGGGCGAAATGTAGCTCGTGCATGCGGTTTGGCAGCTCTTGGTTTATGTAAGATTAAGTGCCTTCCCTCCAAGATCATCGCATTGCTTTCTCCGTTCTGAAATCCAGGATGGTTGCTTTTTCTTTTTTGATAAGGTGCTCCTGCATTCGTTAGCCTTCTCTGGATCATAGAGAACTGAGAAGAAAGATACAAAACTTGAGTCTAAACAATGGAGTCTGGTTACGATAACGCTGGTATGGATCAACGGATGAATCCAATCTCATTAGTTATTGGACAGAGGATGAAGGAGCCATACAGACGTCTGGTTCCATCAGGTTGGAGAAGCATCAAGGGTTGTCGCCCCCGAGACAATTTCCAGCGGTCGGGCTGATGATTTTTCGCCTTTCAAAGACGTCCACGTCGTTAACGAGTCGTCGTAGTCGGTACCAGCATCGTACGGTCTGCATCATTTGCGGCTTTAACTTTGGCTAGATCCCTCCTTCTTTTAAGTTAGGCTCGCACGTGCATTGCAGCATATCTGAGAAACACGGACATGATGTTTTGGTACAATGAATTTGGAGACAGATGCGGTCGAATCCGATTCGTTAAAGTTCAAGATCGTCGAAACTCCCCAAGCCCAAGCCCAAGCCCAAGACCAAGCCCAGGCCCAGGACCAGGCCCATTCATTGTCCATCTCAAATTCAACGCATACTTTTCCTCCTGTTTGATTCGGACAAATTCCCTGCCATACATGCACCTTCGTCCAGTCAACTCCTCTCTCTCTCTCTCTACCTCGTTGACCAGCCTTTGACTCTCTCCCTCTCCCCACCTCTCTCTCTCTCTCTCTCTCTCTCCGCCCATGGGCAACTGCAACGGCCTCCCCTCCGCCTACGCCCGCCACCGCCCGCCGGGCTCCGCCGATCCCCACGGCGGCAGCGGCGACAGCTCCTCCTCCCCCGGCCCCCCCAACTCCAACGGCCTCAACATCCGCCCTCACTCTCCCGGGCCCCCGCCGCCGCCGCCCGTCCGGCCCCCGCCGCTCCGGCCGCCTCCGTCATCGGTCGCGTCCTCGGCCGGCCGATGGAGGACGTCCGCGCCACCTACGTCTTCGGCCGTGAGCTCGGCCGCGGCCAGTTCGGCGTGACGTACCTGGTCACGCACAAGGAGACGAAGCAGCAGTTCGCCTGCAAATCCATCGCCGCGCGTAGGCTCGTCAACAAGGACGACATCGAGGACGTTCGCCGCGAGGTCCAGATCATGCACCATTTGACCGGCCACAGGTATATCTTCTCTCGAAATCGATCCAGCTATGGCTGCTGATTCAAATCGAGCTAGATTCATTCTGTGACTGATAATGTGTCGGTGTTGAATTCATTCAGAAGGTCGATCTATTCTAGCTAAGAGTAGGTCTTCCGGCTGGCTAAACTTTGTGATTGGTGTTTATTGCCTATTTTTTTTGCGTTGAGTAGGAATATAGTGGAATTGAAAGGTGCTTACGAAGATAAGCATTCGGTGAATTTGTTGATGGAGTTGTGTGCGGGCGGTGAATTGTTCGACCGCATCATAACGAAAGGGCATTACACGGAGCGAGCTGCGGCGAACCTGTGTAGGCAGATTGTGACGGTGGTGCATAATTGTCACACTATGGGAGTTATGCACAGAGATTTGAAGCCTGAGAATTTCCTCTTTCTGAGTCCTGACGAGAATTCGCCATTGAAAGCTACTGATTTTGGCCTCTCTGTTTTCTTCAAACAAGGTACTTCTGGTTCTCCTGTTATTATCCATTGCATCATGTGTGTGTGTTTTCCTTTTGTTACTGCAGTAATTAAAATATAAGGCACTGCGATGTATGATTCTGATGCCAATGAGAAGAAATTTGGCACAGGCGGCATTTAACGATGTTTGAGTATGTGAAACCTGTTATTGCCTACATTTTTTTCATATGCTGCTCAGTTAGTCAGTTTAACGCTAGAAGATGACCCTGCAACACTAAGATTATGGTAATGTGGAAACTCCTGCTTCTGCTGTGGCATATAAAAGAAGTTTCTTTGTCCAAATTCTGAAAAAAGTATGGAACTTCTGAGTGTGAATTTTGTGGCTTGAAATTTCAAATTTAGCACTGATGAAAATTGTAGATCATCAGGTCTTGTGCTGTGGTTCTTTTTCTAGCTGTATGATGGTATTCAGGTGGTATGTTATTATATTTACAACTTACGGTAATATCCCTTTTTCTTTAAACTTCTGTTTTCTTCGTGTATTTACACTGTTACTTATTTATTTGTCTGCAAAAGAATAAGATATTTCCAGGGCATTTGTGCACTATCACCAGGGGTCATCATCAGTAGGCCTTAAAAGCATGGACAAGAACAGTTTCAATATTGGAAAAGGATAACATTTTTATTCTCCTATGTTGTTTGCTAACAAATGATATATATTCCTTGTTGATGAGCTTGGAAAGAACTTTTGATCTTGGAATTTGGAAATGCTTGTATTTCCGATGTCCTGAATCCTGATGAGATATATTTTTATAATTGCTTATGGATCATGTTAGGAGATGTATTTAGAGACCTTGTCGGAAGTTCATATTATGTGGCCCCTGAAGTACTGCGCCGTCACTATGGTGCTGAGGCGGATATATGGAGTGCTGGTGTGATCCTTTATATCCTGCTTAGCGGTGTCCCTCCTTTCTGGGGAGGTATGCTTCCTGTGCCTCAGTAATGACCAACTTATTTCAAAGTTATTTACCATTTTTGGCGAATTCTTGTGAGAATTTCTGTATTTCTCATTTCAACATTTGATCTGTTTAGAAATAAATGAATGACAATGTTAGTGGAGTAAAAACAGAGCCAGGACATGAGAATTATTCATTTGTTCAAAATTTGTTGTTTATAGTTACAGATCACCTGGCTAAGTGATCAAATTTACGTTGCTTCTCGCAATCAGCATGGGAATAGTTCTTGACATGTGTAAATGATTAGGTTACCATCAAGATCAATTGATGTCACTGTTAATAGGAGACAGAAGATATTGACAGTGCTTATTCCACCTTGGCAGTCATCCTCTTTTTTTTCAATTTTATGCAGAAAATGAGCAGGCCATATTCGATTCCGTTCTACGGGGGCATGTTGATTTTGTATCAGATCCCTGGCCATCCATATCTAGTAGTGCTAAAGATCTGGTAAAAAAAATGCTACGTTCTGATCCAAAAGAGCGGCTTTCTGCAGTTGAGGTGCTAAGTAAGTAAAAATGACTGTTAGTGATGAGTTTGCTATTCGTTGATGGGATATGCTGCACTTTCAAAGTCAAAACAATTTTGACAATTATGCCAACAAATTTCAGAAGCTATCCCTTTGTATAGAAGATCGAACTAGGATTTTTGTGCATGCGTTGGAATAGTATCACTTTCTTTGCTTATTTTCAATTTTCTTTAGCAGCTTATAGATGAAGGAACTTGGAGTAGAGGATTGTCCTACGAAAATTGAAGCAGGGGCCTAGGGCTATATGCAGAAGAACAAGCATGAATTAGAAATTTGCTAATAACTTTATATTATTATTTAGCTTTAGGAAATTTAAATAACTATTAGAAAAACTATATTGTTGCTTCTACTTTTACCAAAAGGCATGTGTTGTACTTTACATGTTTTTACTATGTATAAGGTGTTGTTACTCTGAGAAAATGATTCTATAATGCTGAACTTTTGTAGATCATCCTTGGATGAGAGTAGATGGTGATGCTTCTGATAAGCCTTTAGATATTGCTGTCTTGACTAGAATGAAACAATTCAGGGCAATGAACAAGCTAAAGAAAGTGGCCTTAAAGGTGAGAACATCTGTGCTGTTAGATATTTTTCTGTCAGCTACTTCATGTACATGATTTGTCTTCCTCTTCATTTGACTAGAATCGGTGACCCCATTCTCTTGTCGTGGGGTTATGGAAATAGAGTAGGAGTAGGACAATCGAGCTAACTCCACATGATTCAATTTTTGTTGGTCGATGGCCAAAAGGCCAAAAATAAGAAGGAGAAACAAGTTCGTAAACTTTGGTGTGAGATGGTGTTGAGAGCAGCAGTTTGAAAAAGCTGTTTTGCCAGAATTTCTTGTTATTTCTTCTCTTTTCGTTCCTCCAAGTATAGATGTTATTTTAATTGCACCTATTAGCCTTGCATTTGGATAGCTCATGCAACTCAAATGTTTGTCTTCTCCACTTAAAGGCTTGTGGTTTTGCTGGAAAAGTTCTAAGAACCACAAAACCTTTGGCGACACACTTTTGTCGGTGCAGTATGTCTAAGGGTTATAGACAGCAAGGCATAGACCATCGACTACTTAGTCTTCTGTTTGTCAATTAGAGACGATGGCTTTTATCTCAATGGTCTAGTGTAATTTTAGTTATGTTGGAACTAGAGCATTCATGGGCTAGCTATTATGAGGAACTAAAAGTTCAACAGCTGTAAAGCTCACTGTTAGCTAGAATTTGGAAAGTTTTTATATCCTTTGTTTTGTCAAGACGGGTATTGAATACGGTTTGATTTATAGTTCTCTATAATAGTGCACATTCTATGAACCTTTTCCATTTACCATATTATCCCGAGAATTTTGTGGGAAATGCTGCATGAAGATCCTCCTCTACCTAAGTACATCTTGATCAATAGATGTATACAGTGAACTTAACTCAGGTGTCCATTTCACAAAATACATGTCTATGTTTTCTTCACCTTTAGCACTCTTATTTTGCATTTCTCGTCAAAAAAGGAAAAAAGAGTAGATCTATAAAAGGCTTGAGCATCTGGATTAAGGGCAGTATGAAAAATTGTTGCTGGAACTGTTGTGATTCAATGGTATAATGTCATTTCTTTGTCCTTCTAGGTAATTGCTGAAAATCTTTCTGAAGAAGAAATTATGGGGTTGAAGGCAATGTTTAAATCCATGGACACAGACAATAGCGGAACAATTACTTTTGAAGAGTTGAAGGCTGGTCTTCCAAAATTGGGTACCAAGCTTTCAGAGAGTGAAGTTAAGCAGCTGATGGAGGCGGTACTATCCCTTCTCTTCTCAATATGATTTCCAGTTCTCTTCCTGTTTTAAAATTAAAAAAAATAAAGGAAGTGCATGGGTGCTCCTGGATAAGAAAATATTTGGCTTTTCAGGCTGATGTCGATGGCAATGGGACGATTGATTACCTTGAGTTTATAACAGCCACTATGCATTTGAATAGAGTGGAAAGGGAGGATCACTTATATAAGGCATTTGAATATTTTGACAAGGACAAGAGTGGGTAATTTCCTTTCTTGCACTTGAGCATGATGTTTTGATCTTACATTCCCGTTCAAATCGAATTTTGAATCAACGATTATATTTTAGAAAAGTATGATGCTCACTTGCATGTATCTGCTGCCCTTTGAAGGTATATCACAATGGAGGAGTTAGAGCATGCACTTAAGAAGTACAATATGGGTGATGAGAAAACAATTAAGGAGATCATTGCTGAAGTCGACACTGATCGTGTATGTTATTTTCTTCTCTCATGTCCATTCATGATCAACTATAGTGCATTAAATCTGCATAAAATATCGCCAACTTGTGGTCATCTCCTAGTATGACGAACAGCTCAAATATGTGGCTATCAAAGTGTAATTCATGTATATTATGTAGCTTAGCAAAGTTGGTTTAATGAGTATAGTTATGCAAAAGTGACAAATAAGATTGACGGCAGAGAAATGACGGAAGATGGTCCAGCAATTAGCCTAGTTCCACTGGTTAAGGAGAAGCAGCAATTCACCCGTTCAAAGTACAATAAAAGAGAGAGAACTCTCAAGACCCATGACTCACATATACACCCATTATATCTCACACACTTAGAAATATCACAAACAGAATATATAAACTAAAAGCCTAATAAAATATAATGTATACCCAAACTGGTTTGTTCCTCGAGGCGCCAAGGGCTCAAGCTATCACCTGCAGTCCTGAGCCTTTGGTGCGGGCCCTCCATCTTCAGTACAGACCTCATGAAAAATGATCAATTAGGTCGCCATAATATTTATCGAATTAAATAACAAATTGGTTTGGCACATAAAATATTCAAGTCACAATAATGGTTGCAAAAACAATGCCTAATCAGGTATAATTTCTAGCTTGGTTGAAGGAATACTTGCTCTGAGCTAAATTTTTGTAGGTAGGTTTTAAAAGTGCTACTTCTACAACAATTTGTGGTTGAGAATGTACAATTAGCGATGTATATTGTGTTTTATTTCATAAAGTGCAAATAAAACATATAAGCAAGTGAAAAGTAGAGCAGGGCATAAAATTAACTAGCGCTCGACTTGTGTAAGTTGGAAATCCCTATTGAACTTCCATGAAAAGGTCTTTTAAGTTACTTTCTTAACACTGTTGTTCCATATAAATCAGAGGACATCATTTCTTCATAGTGTACCTCGTGGCCTGTTGATTGTAATCTTCTTGTGACATACCCAAGTGTTTTTTAATTTATCAAGGATGGGAGAATCAACTACGATGAGTTTGTTGCCATGATGAGGAAAGGTAATCCTGATTTGGCACCCAATAGACGTCGGAAATAGTTGGATGGAATATGAAGCTTTTGTTGGCCCAAAATAATGGTGCAAGCGGATTGTGGATTGTATGACCGCAACTGTGATCGTCGAGTATCAAGGTAAGCTTTTAGCAAGGGGTTCTGAATTCTTGCTTTATGATGTGATTTGCACGCGAGTCATCCATGCCTCTGTTCGCTGCTCCTCCTCAGTGTGGAGATGCAGGAGATTACTGGAAATTTTGTGACTTGAGAGTGTTGCTTATTCTAAAAGGTCGTATGTTCAATTTGTTAAGGTAGATTCTGAGAAATATTAAGATTGATGAAGTGAGCGTCCCCTCGAAATATTTCCATTTTTGCCTTTGACATTGTACATCAGTCGACAACTGTCCCCTCCCCGAACCAAAGTAGAATCACGTCCATTGCACTTTTTAAAGCATTCGCAAACGGTGATGAAATCAGTCTATTGCCTTGTAAGGTGCATGTGTCACAGATTGAACTTTTTAAAGCATTTGCAAACGGCAATGAAATTAGTCGATCGCCTTGTAAGGTGCATGTGTCATGGGTTAATCAATCTAATGTTTTTTAACCCATGCGGCCTCAGGAATTTCTTTTTGAACTCAGTCTTATTTACACTCGACTTACAAAAATCGCAGAGAGAAATTCTAGATAGAGAAATTTGTAATGAGATCATACAATTTAGGGGTAGGAAATCCCTATACATACAAGTATGGGGCTAACTGTAATCATAGATTTCCTTTTTTATCTAATGGTGAGGCTTAAATCTACCATAATCATTACAATCATTACGTGGGCGTACAATTACTACATGGTCCATTTTTCATTTTTCAAGAAGTATTTTAGAACACTTAAGAAAACCCTATAACTTAGGGAAGCAGGTCACCTGCTCATAGATGGGCCACGGCTCTTTGATTGGGAAACTTCTTCTGGAACGTATCAATTTAGCGGCCGTGACATATTTGTTTATCCTTCTTCCTCCTGTGCATGCAAGTGGGCTTTAGGCACGAAGCGAAGTTTAGTAGGTCACCCTTCCACCGCTCACCGTACCGCAGTATGATATATTTAAGGCCTAGGGACAATGATTCCATGGCTAAGGCAGTAGACGAAATAAATCACAGCATGTGGAGTCTACCTGCCGACGAATTTGTATATTGATTTCACGGGGTCTTATCAGGTCGGGTCTGGTGAACTGCTCTTTAGTACTTAAAAATATGGGAAAAGTAAACTTCGGGGAAGAAGATGAAGATCACTGCAATGTGAATGCCAGTTATAGGAGCTCAAGGAGGCTCCGCAAGTCCGGGGCAAATTGCACCAGCAACATGCGCATCAAGAAATCGACAACCTGAGAGCATGGAGCGCCTCCCTCTGTCGAGAGGTACCCTCGAAACTCACCTTGTTCTCTCGGAAATCCGAGTTGAGCGCATGCGGGTCAGCTTATCCTGAATAATGGTCTCAAAGGAATTGGGATTTTCCTACGACTTACAGCTAACTTCGTCTGTGTTGGTGGAACTCCCAGTCGCCGTTAAATTTGGGAGTGAACTTTAACCAGACGCAGTCGTCACAATGAAGACGACGAAGTAATCGTGCTCCTAGCACCTTTTCATATGTCAAAGTTCTTGATATCCAAGAACGGACGTTTCGTACAGCCCAGCCAAGAGATAACGGGAAAAGTGTTAAGATTTCACACGTGTTCGGTTCGACCGTCCCTTCATCGCCACTACTGCCCTGGCCAATGTATGTAGCAGTCTTTGTAAAGCTAAAAAATACAGAGTCCTAAATACTAAACAGTGAGTTTTGGGAGCTCCCATCGAAACTCTCGAATCTTTAGTCGTAACAACTTCACCAGATAATCAAGACTAATCTCTCTGATTTGGGGCCCAAAATAGAAGCATGAAAATCCCTAACTGCGCTCAGTAGTAGCAGCAGAACTCCCTAGTAATATCATCAAGACACTAGACGCCTGGGCAAATGCTAATGCGAGAAACAGATGATTTCACAAGGCCACAATAACGGTGCCATCATCACATAGCTTTTCCCAAACAACACTCGGCAGAACTCGTTCAGAAGCAACAAGTTTGTATACCTATCTCGTAGTTGTATGAGATCTTAAGCATGTTAATGAGATCTTAAACTCTCCAACCCTAAAGTGACACAACTTGTAGCAACAAGATGTAGGCAAAATTAAAATACCAATCCACTTTGAAGGCAACACTCCTTATTGGAAAAGCTTCCATAGAGTGCGGTTGCCCTGAGAAAGGACAGCTATTGCACTTGTCCGACTCCAACTAAGTGGGTGTCAATGGAAATGCTCCGATCAGTGTAAAATTGAAGTGAGAAGCACTTGCACACGAAAAACATGATCTAAGCTCACTGCAATCAGTATCCATCAGAACCTCCATTCACTCTAAACAGATCCACTCTCTTTGCAGTTTTTGTGGCCACAACTGGAATCTGCCAGGGTTGGGTTGTCAAGGCAGATCCATTCTATCGAGACGAGCCTAGCAACAGACCTTCAAAGCTACCAATAATTTCAATCTGCCCGTGTAGTATCAAGTGACTCGAACATGAATAAACAATTGCCAGAGTTCGAATCACCTGCTGAAGGACCCAGCATGATCTTTTGTCTTACCATGACTATGTTTTGAAAAAACAACCTCTATTATGCTCATCCCATGAAGCTCTAATTCCATACATCTTAAGATAGAATCACATCACTTACAAATATGACAGGTAAAAGTCGAAAATTCAACACAAAAAACAGCACACTATCAACTGGAGAAAAACACTATTTCAACAAACCAATAATAGCTAGCACAAAGATCCATGCAATTCTGAGCATGCCTGACGAAAATGAAGGGACAAAAATCCAGATCCATCAACATCTGAACCCAACAGCACCAGAAAAAACACGATGAAAACAGGGTTCATGCTAATCATGGATAATTTTAACAACTTCAACCAAAAAATTGAAAAACTACCACATCACTGCAAAGGACCTAGTATGAGACAGAATATTAAATAATTTAAACCTTCTTCTTGTCCTTCAAAGGCCCCCTTGGGATCTTGCTCAAAACTTTCTCATCAAATACTGCATACTGCTTCTTGATCTCAATAGTTGCCTTCTCAGCAAATGGATCTACCTTGTCCTCATACTTCTCATAGAGCACAGGCACAGTGTGCAGTACTACAAACGCTGTTAAAGAAACAAAACTCTATACATAAGAGCTGATTGGGAGAAATACAAAATTAAACACAATGAATATAGAAACACTTCCTTACCAATGTAAAATAAGGTCAAGAAGTTGCAGCAGCTGCCCACGATAGAAAAAACCCAAAAAACAGCAACCACCTAATTTGGTCGCATTCAATTCTTCCATTAGGATGTGAACAGAAATTGCAAAGCCATATGTGTACAAATTCAACCGAAACAAATGATCTGGAACAGCACCACACATGCTCAGAGTGTAGCATACAAGCAAACAATCATAAGCACAATTATGAACATACCAAGAGAAACTTCTTAAGATCTCTTCCGGATGCAATCTCCCTCAGTGTAGCAATTCCTTGATTTATCTCAGAGCTAAGTACAGAGGCAAACTCCAAGACAGGCTTCTCTGGTATCGATACTTCAGGAATGTGAGGTGGCATCCTAAGAAAGAACAATTAAGGCAAGATAATCCCATCAAAGCAAATAGGAGGATATCGAATCTAACATTATCTACACTCAAATGGATCTAGTACACCATCAAAAACTTACTTGTGGATGAATGTAGTAGCATTGGACCACAAGAACAAGATTGCCAGGCCAAGGATTAAGACATGACAAACCAAAGTGAGGAGGTGGTACTCAAGCAATTCAAACAGAATCCATAGTGCTGTTGCAACGCCAAGAGCACCTGCTGATATCTTCTTGTTTCTCCATAGGAATACATCAGCAGCTGTTTCACCACAATTAAATTTGAACAGTTTAGTAACGAACTACTGCCACCGGAGATATCTATAGCAGGGTGAAGAAGATTGAATACACAGACGGAAGTGAACAATCAGTCGAGTGTTGAACTCGAAATACGTCAAATGAAATAGCACCAATTTGCAGCATATGTCACGTCTTATCGTGTCATCGTTGCTGCATTATCTTGAAAGCTAAACAGGAAGGTTTCACTACGACCCCAAATAAAAAAAGGAAAATTTCACAGCTTTGCAACAACAGTCTTTAACACCGCCCGAAGTAAATCTCATCGCAACCAAAGAAACCCGCTTTAACTGGACAAGCCAAAGCTTCACACAGGCATCCATAGATGCTACGCCAGCCAGCGCAAAAAATTGCCCCAGAATGCCTTCAGTCATAGCACGTTCACCACACCATTTCCAGAAAATCCATTCAAGAAATCTTGTATCTAACATACCAACGAGCCAGATCTAGATCACACGCATAACCATCCCAGCGGCACGACATGTACCGTCGAATGAAAAACCTCGATGCATCCAATAACGTGCTAAACAATAAAAAAATGGGAAAGTACCTCATAAAATAAATTAGATCAGCAGATCGAATCTATAGATTCCGATTCAACCAAAACAACACCGCAGCTTTTCGCAGATCAACAAGCAAGCAAAATGCCGGAGCTAGATCTCGACATCGAATCAGAACCCATCACCCTTCTCCAAACACGCCGGCAAGAACAGACCAAAGATCATCAAGATCGCGAAAAAAACAGCTAGAGCAACACGGATCGATCGACAGACAGAGATAGAGAGAATGGACGTACGCTTTCCACCGCCGAGCACCTTGTGCACGGGCCGCTCCCGACCGAACAGGCGGAAAATCTTGGGCTTCTCCTCCTCCTTCGGCGGCGGCGGCGCCGACGGCTTCTTCCTTTCGTCGTCGGAATCGGAGGACGACGACGAGCCGTCGTCGTGGTGGTGGCCGTGGATCTTCTCCGCCAACTTCTCCATGAGGGACTCGGCCTTGTGCGGCTGCTCCTCGTGATCCGCCATGGACGCCCGAAATGCTCCCGAAAAAACAAGACTTTCGGCTACCCAAAAACCCTAGGAACCAGAAGCGACGCGTGCGGCTCGAGGGCGAATCTCAAAATGCGAACTTTCCTCCTCGCCGGTGGCGATTTCGGATCTCCTTCTTCGTTGCAGGCGTTCGCTTCTTGTTGCACAATCGCTTCGCTTTTAAAACGGGAGGCAGGGGAGGAGTGAGAGGGGTTTGCGCCTTTTGGTAGGACGACCGGTTCAATCTCGGGCGTTGGATCGGTTCCCGCTTTCGATCCGGGGCGTCCGTTCGGCCCGACCCGCCGGACCTCGAGATTCAGGATAGCGAAATCCGGGGCCCACGCGCACTGCGGGTGACTGAAGGAGGTGAGACTTGAGAGTTTCCTTTTGCCGCACCGCTCCGCACGTTTAGAGAAAACCCCTTCTTTTATTGCAAAACATAGTTTTTAATGTTTCGGTCGGATTTTTTTTTTTTTTTGTCGATCCTATTTACTCATACTCTAATTTTCACTCTTAAAACTTTTATCATGCCTCTTTACAAAGCATGGGAGTCAAAATCTTTATTTGAAATAAAATTATCTCCATCCCAACCCTTGAGAATGTGAAGATTCGAATTCCACATATCCCACTTTCTCGTTGGAAAAGTGGCAACTAAAGCGTTAATATTAAATAAACATAGTTTAGACACAAGCACAACACCTCCTGCCAGATAGCAACATCTCTAGCGTTATCAAAATGGGACCTTGGACATATGAATGATTTGACATGAAAAATAAATAACTTAAAAGGGCATTTCCTCTGAAATGATTCGATCATATCACTTATAAAATCAACGATGGAATTTGTCTCAATACTTTATAGTTAATTTTTTTGAGTGATATAAAAAAAATATTCTATAAAGTATTTATTTTATTTTCACAAGATATCATGGGTATGGAATGTGTCCCTCATGTAATGTTTCCAGTCACATCATGCTTTTTGTGGGGCATGGGATTCTTTCTGTACCAAATCTTCACCTATTTTGCCACCTAAGAGAGATGAGAAAGATAATCCGGACCTCAGGTTCAAGATGGTACTGATGGAGGTGTTTTTGCCTCTCAAATTATCTTAGGATTATTTGGGAGATCTAGATTCTAAACTGAATTTTTATCGCTACATAAAAACAGGTGCTGAAAAGGCCGGAATAGTGTGCCTCATCTTAGAAAAAAGACTTGTCTAGACTTAATTTAAATTGAAGATAATCAATCACGAACTATCGTTACGATTAATTTATAGACAATGAGGACTTGATATGGTATAATGATTTGGACGAACATTGGTAATGGACTGATTTAGTAGTTATGCTCGTGCCTTGCTCTCCTAAGCCTAGGTTTAGGATTCGCTCTAACTCTTAGCAATTAAAGCAAATCGAAAGCAAAGCAAGTGGGCAACTTTTTCAGGAGACTATGCGTACTCTTGAGGATTGACTTCGCGATCCATTCGATCCCGATATATATGCACCGTTAGATTTCGTGGTCCCTACATAGATCCCATCTCATCAAACGATGGCAAATTCAACTTTGCTCCGGAAATTTTTTCCAATTCGGGTGGAAAAAAAGGAACAAATGCATGAGGACAGCCACTTAGAAGCAAGGGCGGTGGGAGACGTGGATCAAAAAGCAGAAAGTGTAAAGAAGTAAAGGGACAAAGGGAAAGTGACAGCTATGTCAAGTCAGAGAAATTGGCTATGCTAATTGCGCCTTTCGGTTTAAGGATATCGAAGTCCACATAAGCTCCACGATAAGCTAAATTATGACTTAAGTGAACGTTTTCTGCACGACTACAAACACATTAACATCGTGATAATGTGGACAATACTGATTTGACTTATGATTATTCGTAGTGTTATGTTATTGATTGGAGAGGCAAATGAGACTCTAAAAAAATTTGAATTCAGGATTCCATGTAAGTTTTTGTGGGAATACTACTAGCTGTTTTAAAATTTAAGTTGTCAAATGAATACTTAAGTTAATATGTAAATATTTTAATAGTTGGACTGAAAACTGACTCACAATCGAGTCTAGTTTAGACTTCTACATCATTCTTAATCAAACATTGGATCGAGCTAGTTTAACTAATCGAACTAACCTTCGAATGGACGCCTTTATTCAATCATAGGAGATAAAAAGCTGTACTAGTAAAGCACCAGACTAGGAGTCTCTTGAATCTAAAAAGAGTTTGAAGTACAATGTATAACTTTGGCAATCAAGATGAGCTAAAATAAATGAAAATACTAGGGATAAATGTAGTGGAAGTCCAAAATCTTGTTAGAAAAGTGCAATTAAGATATAAAACTTTTAAAAAGTGCAATGTTGTAAAATTTGTCAAATTAGTGTAATTAAATCATTCCGTTAATTCCGTCCAACTTAGTTTATTAAAGATCCTGATGTGTTTTTTTCTCTTTCCTACATGATGATTATGTGACTAAAATATGAAACATAAGATTAAACCGATGTTTTATTTATTTATTTATCAAAATATGATTTTTTAATAGAAATTTTATTTGACTTATATTAAATATAAGCAAACTTAAAAAAAAAAAGGAAAACTCAAGTGATGGCTTGTAGCCCTTGTCGTTGACTGTCCCACCATCACCAGGAAGGCTAGGCGAGGGTCATTAGCCCCGGCTAGGGCTTGGCCAGCCCTGCTAACCATTCCCCCACCATTGCTACCTCCCCCTTTTTTTTTAATATAATGTAAATAAATTTTTTTATTTAAAAATCAGATTTGGACCAAAACAAAATAGTTTTCTCCATGTTAGCACCACATAAGATAGAAGAAATAATTATAAAAAAAAAAAAATCACATCGATATTTTTCATTAGCCAAATTGGTTACATTTAATGAATCACTTGGTTGAATCAATTTGACAAGTTTTACTTCTTAATTATACCTTTTGAAAGTTTTAGAACTCAAACATACTTTAGTGATATGTTTTAGACTTCTAATATATTTTTCTTTCAATATCGTTAGCAAATAGGCACACACATTACGCGCATGTGCACGAATTGGCGGAGGATAAGAAAGTTCCTTTGCATGTGCTATGCCCATTTCCAAGTCAAGATGGATTTGAATGTTTTTATTAGAGAGTATCGATGTCAATTTCAAAGGTGATGATCATTTATATCATTCTCGTTGCTTTTTCTATACTGATACGAGATAAGGTATTTTTGTTTTTGGTCAAATACGTAAGGGTATTCTAGTTTTTTGAAAAGTGGACATCAAATTTGAAAATTGTTTTCAAGCAAAACCGCCTTATTAAATATATCTCCTGGAATAAATTATGGTTTCATTAGACAAAAAAAGAACTTTTAAAATATATGCTTGGAAATTGAAAGATGCTAAAAATTTGATTATTTTTTCTAAGAAAGCCGTTATGAGAAAGAAAAGATTCAAATATAATATTGAAAGTATAACACAATCAATAATTTTACATATTTATATATGAAATAATTAAGTAATTGATGATATACGGGGAAGAAAAAAGATTAACTCTTAAGAATAGGAGGTCCTCTTTATTTTACATAATAGTATTGGTAAATGCATCTAAGCCATTTTAGACGGGGATGATCGAACGTCTTGGTCCACATTTTATTGTCCAAAATAATAAGTTTTAGGCAAGTAGCTGTGTTTATTTGATGTTTTCGACTTTGATTAATGGGTCAAGAATTAAACTATATGTTGACTATTTCAGCAATTGTTTGTTATTGATCCGAAACTTTCCTCTGTGCAATCATAGTCGAATTAAAGTTGGGGACTAAGTTAATCGTGGGCCATATTCATGAGCCTGTTTTTTTTGGGCCGGTGGAGCTTTAGTACATTAGACAGCTCACTTAATTAATCGAATTCAAGGAAGATTGATAATGTTCCAACACAATTTTTGTCAGGGTCTGTTCTCTTGATCTATCCTTAAAAAAATGATTTTATGTTAGTATTTTTTGTCCTAGATGTAACTTCTATGTGCAATGTGTCTATTGTTTAATACATCGATGCCATATTGATAATGCGTATGATATAACTATAGTAACAGATGAATATGATTATACTAAAGTAAACAAGTGATTGGTTGGTTATACGATGTGAGCTCGATACATAATATAACAATTACTTGTAGATTTACCCCTTGAAAAAGTTGACATTGCACCCCATATAAAGAGCGGATTGTCTAATTTATTCTTCCTCTCTTTTTAACTTTTTTTCCTTTTGCTTTTCTTATCCACTTTTGCCTCCTCTCTTTGTCCCCACAAAAAAGCTTGAACAACACCCTCCAACACACAGGTGACCACCCTCTCTCTACTTCGATCATCGCCTTGTAGCCTGCTGCACCGTCGAGCAACAAGACCCATCGCCGCCAGTCGCGGCCATTGCACTTTGTCCAGCTCCCCCATCTCTCTCTTCCCTGCCGCAAGGCTCGATGCAATGGTGGCAGTGATGGAGGCAAGGGGATATGTTTATTTAATTCGGTGTTGAGGGTATGTTTTGTAACAACAACGGTATATTTTGGTGCAAGAGATAACTTTACCAAGTAATAGTTAACCTTCACTTCAGACGATCATAATCTTATTGAAAAAAACATAAGATCTTATGGTGTTATCATCATATCTATTTACTAGAAACTCACTTACGTGACATTGAATAACACACGGTCATAGGTGTTTGATCTGTTGCCGAGTCCGCCTCGCCTCGAAATGCCGTTCGAGCCATGTAGACAAAGCAAATCCCTTCTTCGACCTGGCCCCACAAACTTAGGCCCATCGGGCCTGTCCGGGCCCGATCATTGACGAAGACATCATCTCTCTACATCACGACGGCTAGGCCATAGAATTTCAAGCCCCGAGGCCCGCCCCGCGCAGCCCAGCCCGGCCCAGCCCATCGATCCGGACCACCGTCTACCCGGCGAGTCTTGTCGGGTTTTACTTAACCGCGACGAATGTTGTTTACATGTCTTCCTTTCTTCAGCAGCCCCAAGACACGCTTGTTCACGCGGACATTGAAATTAGCATTATTACCTTTTGGGGGGCTTCGGTTGTCGTTGCTTCCACACATATCCCCCCTTCTCCTTGGCCATGTTGACAACTCTAATTAGTAAAAAATTATTAAACCGCACCTTAGTTGCGCTTAGTCATTCATTCACGACTTGCCTGAAAATCGGGGACTTGACGTGTGAACATTAAATGAAAGCACAGCTCACAGCACGGAATAGGTTATTCATAATAATTCCTGCTTTGGCCAATTGGATCCTCGTGGCTTCGCCTGTCTCTCTTCTTTGCCGCCTCCACTACGCATTTAACATGTCAGATTATGAGCTAGGTTCATTCACTACGCATTTTATTATTATTATTATTATCGTTATTATTGTTATGATGTTCCGTCTGTAAGGCTGGCAGTTTGCTTTTGGTCCATTTTGGTACGTTTGCCCAAAGGACATTCTGGTATTGCCAAAAGCTCAAGCGATCGAAACTAGAAGAAACATAGGAATCGCAAGGAATCTCCAAAAACCAACAAAAACTATGTATGAATATATATAACAAAATAGATATTTACTGTACTTACATAGTTGTATTTATGAGCGCCCACACACACAGAAAGTGCCAAAAAATTTGTGCATCTATTGATATTTAATACATGAACAAAAAGAGTGATTGGTTCCCAAGTTGGGTCGGTTCTCCTCTACAAGCGCAACTAGATTGGTCGGTCCCAAGTTGGTCTAGATGTAGAGTTGGACCATTTTGATTTAGGGTTTTGGCAAATTCATCTTCTTTACTCTTCAAAAGAAAAGGAATAATTTTTTAAAAAAGAATATTTTGCATGGGAAATCGGACCTGATTATTTCCGGTTCCAAATTGGAATTGGAACACTACTAATTCCTGTGAAAACCAATAGAATAGACCGGTTTAGTCCAATCCAATCCAGTCCCGGGTCGGTCTGGTTCTTGTGCACATCCCGTGTGAAATATTTGCAGATTACAAGAATCAAAAACAGTAAAAATTGTGCAGATATTTCTTGCCCTTTTCTTGGTCATATACATGATCAATAATTGATTCGGAAAAGTATACAAACTATGAAGACGGATGGCCGTAACAAGAAGGGCAAACCAAAAAATTTAAAGAACAGTCAAAGTCTCTATGTGCATATCAAATTCTGGACACTGCGGTTTGACAGATCAATGCTCATGGTGCAGTTTCCATGCGCACCCCTAGTGAAATATATGCAAATTACACAAATCAAAAACAATAAAATTTGTGCAGAAATTTCTCTCTTTTCATGGTTATATACGTGATCAGTAATCGATTCGGAAAAAGTACACAAACCATCAAGACGGATGTCCATAACAAGAAGGGCAAACCAAAAATTTAAAGAACAATCAGGTCTCTACGTGCATATCAAATTCTGGACTCTGCGGTTCGACAGATCAATGCTCATGGTGCAGTTCATCACCGACGTCAACCTCCTCTTGACGATCTTGATGAGGTGAACCCTCCCCCTCAGCTGCGCGGAGCTCGTCAGCTCCAGGACGTTATCGCTCATGTCGCTGCTCAAATTCCTCAGATCGCTTATCCTGCTCGACCTGACCCCGACCGTGACGTCCATGTACTTCGTCCCCCTCGAACTAACTGTCCCGCCGTTGAGCTCCTCCTCTCCGACGACGGTCCCGTTGTAGGTCACGGTCAGATTGCTCTTCTCGTATTCGAACCAGCCGAAGTTGGTGTTCCCGATTGTCGCGCGCGCGGCGAGCGTCGCGTCCAGCCACGTCGAGGGGTAATCGCTCGTGTAGTTGAGGGACTTGACCGACACCTCGCTGAAGGCGAACTCGGGGCCATTAGGCCGGAGCACGATCAGGGAAAAGACCAGGGCGACCGCGCTGAGGACGACGATCGCCGCGAGGACGTACACGGGGCACTTGTTGCTGCGCTTGGACGGCCTCGGCTTGAACACCGGCGGCGCGAACTCCTCGTCGCCCCGTTGGTAGTGGATCTTCAGCGGACGAGCTTGCTGATCTTCTGCAGGCATGCTTTCTGGCAGGAGGACGCTAGGGTTTCGGTGCGCGGAGAAGCTGACGATCGACGGGGGTTTCTCGCGACTCTTCGGATTCCTCGTGCGTTTCGCGCTGACAGAGTGATGCAAACGAGGGGGGAGAGATGTCGAACGGCGTACGGAATTTTGTTTTTGTTGTGTGGTGCGGAGAGGAAATAAAGAATCGACGCGTGGATGGACTTTGATGAGCCTTTGACGAAGCGGTGGGGGATTTTGCTGAGTTAGTCGGCCATTGCTAGGAGAATCCGAACGCCTATGTAAGTTCGGAAAGACGTTTGTTTCTGTAAAGTCCGGAATAGGAAATATATCTAAATGATAGGCCAGGGGAGAATGGATGGGTTTGTCCTTCAACTATGCAAATGCAATTCGAAATTTTTAGAGTCCTATCTCTTGTGGAGTGCCCCAGGTCATCTTGTTAAGATTGAGTACTGTAAGTTTCAATCCGGTGGATTTCACATGTACGTCTCTTTTTTAAGGAGGGAATTGTTAAAAAAAAAAAAAAATGTTCGAAATCTATTGTATTTATACCAATTTAGTTATAAACATTTTGATGATTTACCATGTAGTTATTTTGGTGAATTTTGACTGGAAAATCATTGATATGTACGTCGGTTGCCCTACGTGGCGTGTCCAGCATTGACATTGATAATTCTTGCAAGTCTTTAATTTTCAAAAATAAATTTTATTATTTTATTATATTTTCCTTCTTCCTTTGTTAATCGCTTGGCCTTGGTGATGGTTGGCAACTAACCAAAGATGAGGGTCACCCTTGGAAAACTTCGAACAAGGCTCGCCCGAGGCTAGAATAGGCGTGGTTGAACCTCGCCCAAAGCTAGCAAGGCTAACCCTCATCCACCATTGTTGAGGCCCGATGATCAAGAAGAAGGAAAAACAAAAAAAAAAGAAAGAAAAGAAAAATAAAATAATAGACAAAAGTTTATATAATTTTAAAAATTACTAAAATTGTCTATGTTAGTATTGGCTATTCCAAATAGGACGGCTAATATTTACATCAATGATATCCGACTAAAATTGGTCAAAAGGGTTACATTAGCAAATCATCAAAATGTTTGAGATTAAATTAGTTAAACTAAAATGTTCAAAACTGATTTGACATAAATACAATAGGTTTAGAATTTTAATAAATTTGATAAGGGTGACCCTCGCGATCCCAGACGAGGGTGGCCCTGGCCAGTCTAGGCTCGAATATCCTTGCTTGAGGTTAGCGAGGTTGTCGCCCATTGATGAGGACGGATGAAGAAAGGGAAAAAGAAAATAAGAAAAAGAAAAGAAAAGAAGGAAAAGAGAAGAAAATAATAAAAAAGAAATATTATTAATAATTATCTATGTCGGTGCCAATCGTCCTATTAGTCGTGTTATGTATGATGACGATGTTCACGTTAGTGATTTTTTGTTAAAATTGATTAGATGAACTCGATTTGTAAATTGTTAAAATGTTTATAATTGAATTAATAAAATTAAATGATTATGAACTAAGGGCAAAAAAATGCAATAAAATAAGACTTTTTGGATAGTTTTCTCTATATAATAATATATAGTAAATTCAATCTAAATCATTAGATCGGACAAGATTCACCTAAAAGCCCACGTCGGACTCACCATCTATAATGGTTCGGATCCGTTTAGTATAAACGGTACACTCAGCATAATAATTTTCTTTTCCTCTTCCTCTTTGTTTCCCTCACCCCTTTTGTCCTTTGTTTGCGTGAAGCTTCTTCAGTCACTGTCGAGATTCCGTTCCCGCGAGGGTCTGCTCCGCATAGACTAAAACGAACATGTCGATATCTCCTCTCGAGCAGGCTCAAGTATGAATCGTTCTGTTCTTCTTGTTTTATTTTTCTTTCTCTTCTGGAATACGCGAAATTCCAACTCCTCGCTGGGTCCAACATATCGACATCAATCAATGTGAAACGATCAAGAATCTTCTGCATAATAATTACGTCCGTCAACTCAAACTTCTTCGAGACCATCTCCGTTCCCTGCGATCGGTCTACAGAGAGCACTCTCCTCGAGAGGTTCTGGACCCGAAGAAGGCCGGGAGAGTTTCTCTCCTCGTTAGGACCGTGTTCGAGCATGTTGCGCTATAAACTTGCATGCGAAGTAAGGGGAACGTGCATGGGTCCAGCCATTGATCTGGATCTTGCAGCTTCTAGGGATGATTTTTTCTTCGTGGAAAAGATTAGCCCCACATGTAAAGCTTGACTTTTTAGTTCGTGTTTCGTTTGTTTTAGTCTGAAAGAATGGAAGTGATTCGCAACACTTTAGAGACGTTGACATCTCGGTTCGACATTTCTTAGGTGCTACGTGTTTGTGTGTGCGCGCAACAGCTGAATTTGTTTATGTACAGATCATGGTAGCTGATTAAACATTATATTTGTTAGTGTTAATTATCGGTTCGCTATATCAAGAGTCATGGACAAGTGAGAATAAAACCAGGCAATTGATCGATTAAGAATCTCTTAGAATTTGTTCTGGGCTGGCAGTGCATTAAGATTTCCTAGCGTTGATCTCATGCGATTTAGCTTACTAATTTATCGATGAACGTACCAAGTCCTAAACAGAATTTAATTAAAATCTAAAATGGGAAAAAATTCTTTAAATCAAAGAAATTTTCTTTTCTATAAAAAGAAGAAGAAAATTACCTAACACTAGGCGCCTCAGGCCACTATGAGAGGACTTTTCATTCACGATCCGCGAAATTGCAATGTTCTTCACTTGCTCTTCAACCTGAAGTTACAGAATTTTGGCACAAGGGAAAACATTATGCCATTGCCAGGACTTACAGTGGAAAAATCGTCAACCCATGTTGGGTTTGGGCCTTCGGATATTTCCAGGGTAATCTGCAAGCCCACTGGAGATACTTGGGCCCGTGACAAGGGGTCAGGACGAACTATGAAGTCCCACATTGCCTGCCGCCTCTAAAATTGAACACTTGATATACAGCTATCACGCATGAGAGTTTGTCTCTTCGGAGACATCCGATAAAATTGGAACGATACAGAGAAGATTAGCATGGCCCAAGGATGACACGCACAAATCGAGAAATGGTCCAAATTTTTTTGTGTTTTTCTTTTTTTTTTTTTTCTGCTTTGGGGTTCTTACAGGTAGCTCAGCCAAATTACTGGACTCATCACAGTTTGCTTCTCAGGTCAGGTCTCTTTCTGCTGTGCTGAGGCAGAAAAAGTGGTTCTTCTTCTTAGTTCTTACTGCATATGAGAGCTCCATATCCTCGACTTCTGCTAACTTCGCACATTTGTATCGTGACAGTTGTGGAGTTTGACAGTTTATAGCTCATTCCAAATCCAAGTCGACAAAGATATGCAAGTCAGACAAAAGATAGAAGAGTATAGGTCAAGAGCATCGTATATGAACTTCCTTGATCAAATTAGGCTGCCGCGCTCAAACTTGATCAGCTAGAGCCTCTGCTTTCACTGGTCTCTGCGTCGAAAGAATGAAAGGAAAAGTTTCGGAAAAGCATACACGCTTGGGAAATATGCGAGGCCCAGAACTGTCTTTACGTTTTAAGTGGCGTGGACTCTCTGTGCCTGTGGCACCCTATGCTTTCACCACTTTATGTAGACGAGTACAACGAAAGCAACCAAACAAGAGGAAACAATCCCATTTGTGCAGTGACACCCCCAGTCCAACCTGAGTGGAGTTTGACATTGTTGATCATGGGGCCGCAGGGAACTCATTGCGCGTTCGAGTCTTGTCGAAACTTGCGAAACTAATTGGAGTCAGGCTCCACTCCGCCCTGAATGACGTGGAATACTTCAGGTACATGCCGGTTCTGCAATCCCAAATCAATGATCCTGCTTGCACATGCAGGACGAAATCCACAAGACGCGAGTCCTAAGCATCGCCCATCATGAACTCCAAGTCATTGCTCAGCTCCTTTGCTAGGGCTACTGTGGCCGTGATGCTGGACAATCCGCATGGCAGCTTTACCTTCGGGCACGGTGTAGTGTCTCAAGTCTATGCAGGTGACGGTTCCTATCACGAGCCATTGCTGGAGGAGGGACTCTCTCTCTTCTTGATCGGGTCCCTCATGAAGCAGAATGACTGGTGAGCTTTGCTCGTCGCCTCATGCTTGAACGAATTTGTGGCTAGAGGACCCAAGTCCCAAAGCTCAACTTAGCCTCCCAAATTGGGACTTTTCACCCGTTTGATTATTTGGAGAAGATAATGAGTGATCCGGCCCTACCACCTCAGTCACGCACCGCTCCACTTGTTGATTGCCACTTGTCAAGTGGGGCCATGTTTCTGACTTTCAAGAATCCCTTTCTGAGTCACCTGCTCTGCTTCCACAAGCACCCCTCAACTTCATTTTCATCGTCTCCGCAAAGCCGCCGTAGCTAATTCAATGACCAAACTTCAAAACTTCTAAGTGTCGTTATTGTATTGTGAGCTTAAGAAGAAAAAAATGACACGTGTGATATGGATGCACTCATTTTAAAGAAGCTTGTAAACAAGTTTTGCAGTGACTAAAGGTTTCTGGAAATGTGACACGATGCAGGGAAATCCACTAGTCCTCACTCTATTGATGGACAAATGCTCTCTTTGCCTTTAAAAAAGAAATAGTATCGAAGAAACTGAAATAGCAACACAAGGACACCCTTCGGACAAAGGCAAAGCACATGTGCACAAACAAACACACTGCACCAGTATTTCACTCGGCCATCCTCTTTGTATTTGTACCCATGCCTTAGCTTTACATTTTAACCAGGCACAACGACACTGATGCTCAGTAGTCGGAAAAAAATCACATCGTCAAAAAAAAAGTTGAACGCAAAGAGCCATAATTCCTGAAAATTAACAAATGTAGTGCCAGAGGTTACACGTCAAAAGGTGCAACTAAGTACAAGTGACATATATAAGTTTTGCATGATTCATGACTCAAAGTCTAATGTGATTGAGGGGTGTTTGTAGAAGAAAAACATGTGACTAAGAAAGGGGATCTTGAAAATCCGAAATGCGGGCCTCATGTGGACATATGGCGATTAATGAATGGAGAGGTGGAGAGGTGCGTGGTAATGTGGTGAGGGTGGGAACACTCAATATTTTCTCATTTGGATTTGACCCAAAACAATTTTTTAATTTTATTTCAACTGATGCTCTATTCTTCTTGTGTGACTATGACTCGTGGACAAGCTATGTCAAGGATCAATCGATGGGATTGCCCTTCGAATCATCATAAATCTAAATCAAGACCGAGTCTCTTCGTTCATATCTTTTATTCATATGTCTAATCATCCTTCATAAAATATCTAATTCAGCAAAAGTTTAGTCATCAATCAAAGGAAAATGAACAGTTTCCTTTCCTTTTCTTTTTTAATTTATCTTTTTTTCCTTCTCAAATTAAAACCCCTGTCGTTTTTAAACCATTATTACGTGAGAACCAGCGGCCACTCAAACTCTTGTGCAAAATATCTCCTTAATGATTGCTAAAAAACAAATTAGCATAGCCCAGCACCTACTTCTTTATAGTGGAACATACACTTGGACATAAAAAGACAAGATAAAAAGGGCAAAAGACGAAATTAAAGAAATACACGAGTATATGTATTCTCGTTTGTTTCCCTCAATTCCTCACTCGCATCCCCAGGCCAGGATCTGCCTCGTCGACACGAGGATCGTCATACTGCAATCCATCACTGACGTCTTCTTCTTCTTGAACATGAACATGACCGTCACCTTCCCATTAAGCTCGCCTCGGCTAGTCAACGTTATGATCCCTGAACTCAAGTCGGTCGCGAGGTTTGGGTTGCTCGGCAAATTCGCGGAGTCCAACTTCAGGTTCACACCCACGTCGATCTTCTTGGTGGACTTGAAGTTGGCCTTGTTCTTGGGGATGTACGCTTGCCCCACGGGAATGCCTTGCCAGGTGAAGTAGACGGCAGTGGCGTCGTACTTGAAGGGACCCCAGTTGGTGTTCTTGATCTGGATGGGGGCGATGAAGCTCATGTCGAACGACGGCGAGGCCAGGGTCCCAACCGTCAGGGACTGGATCATGGTCGGCGGGGTGACCCTGAACTTGGGGGACCTGAATTTCATGATCACCAGGACAAAGAAGAGGGCCTGCACGACCTGGAAGATGAGGAAGGCGGTGATGCCGATGGTCCACTTCCTCCGCTTCTTGCGCCTCGCCTCCTCGTCCTCCATCGCGTGGAGCGCCTCATGGTCCTTGTCCGACATTTCGCGCCTGTGCTCTTTGTCCCTAAACTTGGATGGATGGATATCTATGTGAGAGTGAATAGAACGAGATGTGAGGATGAGAGAGGGTGCTAAGGTTCGTCCCTTATATAAGCAAAGAAAAGGGTTTGGCGAGCGGAGCAAAGTGGTCAAAGAGCAACAGCGGACGAGACGACTGAGAGCGCAATCGAGACCACTGTTCTTCGACAGCGCACATTGTGTCCGGAATGCCAAGCGCGTCGTCCCACCTTCGGAGTTTCAATTGGAGCCGTCACTCCTAGATGAAAAGCGACCTTTTGGTGGAGAGAGGTCCCTTTTACTTTTTACCATCCTGTAGAGCGATGGGAAATCCTTATCAATAGAAGCTTCGATGACGTGACTTGATCCCACCGGTGAGCTTTGCCCTACGTTATCCGACCCGCGTTGGAACCTAAAAAGGCAGAGGACGCACAGTCAAAGAACAGACGATCGAGAGATTGTACACTTTACTGACTAACTGAAGACGTATCGTGATCGTATTCAGGGAATTTAATGCATGTACTGAAGTGGATCTGAACCTTCGGATTCGGCAGGGTCTACGCGGGGCGTGGACTCCCATGAAAGTCATCGTTTTCAATAGGTCGGATTTAGTTTAGTGCGTACGCTACGCTCGTGTTATAGGTTCTCCATGATGCAATTGAATTAAATCGTTCGCCACCATACTAAATGAAGTAATTAAACACCATTATGTTTGATGCATGATTAGTTTATAATGCATTTATTTCGTCAAAAATGAGTCATTTAGAAAATATTTTCGGAGAAAAATGATTGTTTATGTTGTTTAGAAAACTTAGTTAACAGAAAATATTATTATTATCGCTAAAAAATTATGCCTAACTATTTTTGTAGGGATAAATTTTTTTCCATTTATTTAACTTTTAAATAATAATAATAATTTTTTTTATTTTTTTAAATCACTCATTTTTGTGAAACAAACATAGTTTTAGCATTGACTTATCGTTGAAAAAAAAAAAAAAAAAAAAACATACTTTTAGGCCGCGATGGTTGCAGTTGGGGTCCAAAGTTATTTTCAACAGGACGAAGGGACGCCTAGGGTGGTGGGATCTTAAGCTCCCGTCAATATGGTGGGTCCCCCCTGCGTTTACTCAAAAAGTTTACTTGCCATTTGCCATTTTATCGGGCAGACGGGGTTTTCGGATATAAAAAAAAAAAGAACATACTTTTAGTATGGTTTCCTTTTTTTTTTTTTTTTATTAATAATAATAATCGACGTGCACAAAGGTAGAGATATGATCACGCGAAGTAGAACAGCCTCATGGTCTTGTCCTTTTTTCGTTAAAGTAAATTACCTTTTTAAAAATATTTTATCCTTTTTTATTTTATCCTTTCTTTTATCTAAATTTCAATCTCTTTTTTCATGTGGCGTTTGGTGGACATTATGTCCTTTTAACCAGATTAAATAAAGTTACTGATGTGACTTGATATTATCAACTTGATAAGTTTTGCAATACGATTGCATCAAAAGTTTTGGTACTCGGTCGCACTTCACAATAAATTCGATGACTTTTGACCCCCATTAGCCCAAAAATTATATTAGCAAACTCTCAGCCTTTCAAACACGCTTGACTAATCTCTTTTTCACACGATATCAATTTAGAACAAAGCTCTGATATTAAAATAAAAAAGAAAAAGAAAAAATCCTTGTAACAAAGCAAAGAGAATACATTGCCGAATATAATTCGGAATTCTAATAGACCTGATTGGTCATTATTATTATACAGGGTCTTGGCCCCACCCACCCGCTCTTGACTTTGGACACTCCACCAAACAAAAGAAAGGCCTTCAATTCAGCTCATCTTCGAAGTTACAGGATCGCAAAGCTTTTGAATCATATTTTGTACACATTTGTTTCGTGAAAAAAAAATTTGAAAGATGTTTTTCCGTATATTATTTTGAATAATTAGTTAATAAAAAATATTTTTATTATTGATATCAAGTAACGCCTAAATGTTTTTACAGACAATAATTATTTATTTATTTATTTATTCATTTATTCATTTTTGTATGAGATAAAGAACGTAAGTCATATCTTGAAAGTTAATCAATCAATGATGGGAATACAAGTATAGTTTTTAGAGGGGATGATGATGTCTGCCACAACGGGTTGACTTTGGTTCTCCAGAAGGAGGCATGTCTCCAGTAGCGTCGGCCGAATGAGACCATGCTTTGTCCTCCATCGGTCGTTTACTTTACTCCTGTAAACAAGCCCTCGAACCACGCCCCGAAGAATGTTGACCGAGAGAGATTACGTGGAGATGATATCCATGGGTATGGTCAAAGCTAACCGTGAACTGAAAGGAATTGAAAGGCTGCTAAGCATTTTAGGATATTATTCCAGTCTCTCTGCCGACCGCCATGTTGGACCTGAGGCGCAGTCGTTTTCGACTCAAGTTCTTGAGGATAGGACAATGGGGTTCTTTCGAAGAAGATTACGAAAGTCGCGGTCTCACCGGTTTAGGATCGAAGGAGATGCTTGCGCCATGGGAATCATGCAGCTTTCTCCTCCATGAACAGAATTACGGATCTTAAAATGTCATTTCTCAACTTTTGACTCGATAAAAGCAAGTAGGTTTCGGCTCCGCAGCAATCTGCCTAACAAGAGCCGTACAGAAATCGGAGGAGAAAGTGATTAGTAGAATTAATGAGAATGGATAGATCAAAAGTGTTCGACTAATGCCGATGAGAGTCCTCATATGAAGCATTGGATTATTCCTACAGAATTGCTTTTAAGTTTGTGAAATATTTCCTCACCTTAGAACTATTCTAAAAGTGGGTAAGAGTTAGAATGGGAAAATTACCAAAAAAGTTCTATACCTATTGTAATTGTTAATTCGGTCATAAATTTATTTTTTTGACTAATTAACTCTTAAACCTTTTGCAATCGTACTACTTTAGTCTTTTCGGCCAAAATTGATCGGCCGGCCCTGACGTGGCTGTTGATGACAATTTTTTTTAATAATGTTTTTGAATATTTTTATTAATTTTTTGTCTTTTTTTTTTCTCTCCTCCCTCCTTCTTCCTTTGACTTTGGCGACTGACTAATGCATTAGACTTGAGAATTTGGTCAGGAAGCAACCTTTCGACTGAGCTAATCTGTAAGGGTCATTACGGCACAAATGAAAATCGATTAGAGACCGGAGATAGGTCGACTCGATAGAGGCATGTGATTGAGTGTGGGTGATTCCACCGGATTGCATAATCCTTGTCGATCGACACTGAACCGATTTTTCTATCGATTGGGTGCCCGGGGTTCGTATTTGAAACCTTGAGATTACCCCGACAACCGAAAGTCGCCAATGTTTCAAAGATGTACATTGTGGCTTGAGATGATCAACCACATGTCAAATGCATGGAAATTTCTAAAGGCTACCCGGTAGGTTGTGCCGCGCTAATATCGTGCCAAAGTGAAATTAATCGTGGAATTGAGATCGAATTCAGAAATTAGAAGTCGGGGTGTGTCACAAATCATTTTAGGATCATTGGCTCAACTTCGGGAGATTTTTCATGTAATCAGAATTTTTCAGAAATTAAATCAGAGAATGGTTATTTTGGCTCGAGAAATTAGTAGGCCCGCATTTGGCCTTGCTTTTAGGACTTAAGTTGGTGCTATGGACAAGTGAAGATGTGAATTGAAGTGTGGTGACATTGGATTAATTTTATGGGCTTCAATTTAATTCAATTGGAAGAGAATCGAGTGAAATTGAAGAAGTTGTTGTACAAAGAATTGGACCCCGGCGGAAATTGCAAGTGAACCCATTGGAAGAGGTTGTGGGAGATAATGGAGTGTGATGTCATCCTAGGTCATGGTGGGCCATTTTTATTGAATAAAAGAAAGAGAAAAAGAAAATAAAAAGGGCCCCTCCTCCTTCTCTCTCCTCCCTCTCTTCTTCCTCCCTCTCCCGTGCGACTCCTCCATCTCCATCTTCTTCTTCTTCTTCGGACGTCACCGGAGCGGCAGCAACCGTCGCAGCCGCCGCCGGAGCGAGATCCGTCGCCGCCTCACGCCGCCAAGCTGCTCGCGGTCCGCCCGCACCACCGGCCGCGCCACCGTCGCCCTCTCTCCTCTCTTCTCCGGCTCCGGTTTCTGCTTGAAAACCCAGCAGATCTGAGGAGGTGTCGAAGCTGGCTGCAGCCCAACCGAATCGCCGTTGGCCGCCGTCGCCGAAGCTCGCCGCTACCACCGTCGTCCGCGCGAAGCCCGCGCCCATGCGCCGCTCCGCTCGATTCGCCCAGCTCGTCGTCCCGAGCTGCTGTTCAGCTTGCGCAAGAGCTGCCGGAGCTCGTTCGTCGCCGCCGTGCACCGCCGTAGCTCCTCCGCCCACTCTCGACCCCAACCAGCCCCGGATCTGCCCTCCTTCGCCCCCAACCAGCAGCAAACAGAGAAGAAGAAAATGGGTATGGCAGCCCCTTCGTGGGCCGTTTTGGCCGCCTTCCTGAGCGCGGATGCTCGGCCTGCTTTGAGGAAAGTCGATCCTCGCGTCGTCCCATCGTTTTGGTCCGCTTGGTTCGCTAATCCAGTGAGTTTAACTCACTAAATCTTGATGAGACGGTTAATGATGCTTTAAGTGTGCTTAGTCTAAGTTAAGTAAGTTTAGATGGTTAGATTAGTTTATTTGGTTGATGATTAGGTTAATGTGTTTAATTAAGTTAAAGTGTGGTTAATTTAAAGTTAAGTATGTTTATTTTTAATATAAACATCGATGTGACATAATATGTTTTATTTTTGATTTATTTAAATGTTTTGAAATTCTGGAAATTATAATATTATATTATAATCCGAAAGTATTAAAGTATTATTATTTATTTAAAAAAAACAGGAAAATTATTTTTGACTTAGGTTCTTTCAGAATTTCATGCTGATCCTTTCTTTGTGTATTCGAAATTTGAAATTGATGGTTGGATATTATAAATTGAGTGTGGATTGTGGAAAATATGGATATTATTATTTAATTAATTTTCGGAATAAATTTAATTATTTAATAAATTCTGAAAATTATTTTAGAACTTTATTTTCTCAAAATTTCGTGCTGATTGCCATTTGTGCATTTAGAATTTGAGTTTGATGAATGTATGTGGCAAATTGAGTGTTGATTGTGATAAATATGGATTTTATTCATAAAAACCCAAGTGTTGGGTTTGGCATTGAAATTGGATTGTTAATGGTTAATATCGTAATCGGATTATGTGAGTGAAATGTAAAGTATCCAAGGATCGGTATCGAATTGTCGTGTGCTAGTTGAAAGGCTCGGGTTGCAGTAGTGGCTAGGCCGACTGGATCCTTATTTTGCTAGAAATGCCGTCAATAAAATGACGTGGCTTGCAGTCGCAGATAGTGGCGGGACCGATTGGACCTTTATTCTTCTAGAGATGCCGTCGATAGAATGGCTTGGTCGGCAAAGTGGCGATGTAGTGGCGAGACCGATTGGACCTTTATTCTTCTCGAAATGCCGTAACGTTAATAGATAGCCGACCTAGGAGTAGGCTATGCCCTTGTGTGGCAGTGAATAATAATTGGAATGCGTGCTAAGTGCGATCGTGATTTATATGAAAGTGATGACGTTCCAATTGTTTGAATTATTATTACTACCTGAGATTATGTAATACAAATTGTGCTAACCGGGGAAGGAGGCGAGGCGAGGTAAGTTTTCTGTGTGATGTGGCTAGGCCACCATTGGGCGTATTTTCTTTCTAATAGGGGTTAGGGGTTGAACTTGCTGAGACGTTGTTTCAGTGGTTATTGAATAACCATTTCAGGTCTCTGGTGGACGGAGCGGCCAGATAGCTTTGGTTGGCCTTGATGAGAGACAGATGTGAAGTCATAGGGATTGGAGATCGTGTACGACTTATAGGTCGTAGGATAACTTCTTTTTTTTAGAGCCAGTCTTTTGTAGACTGTTGGCCGTAAACCTCTGTTTGTAATTCTGTCGAATTATGTTTAAGTGTTATGTTGTGAGTTTGCTTTCTGCTTTTCTATTCCGTATTTCATTGTCAGGGGTTTATAATACGTTCGCTTTGTAATAATAAATGAAAGGGTCGGCGATACATACTCTTGGGATATCGCATATTTGATCGACCGCAGTGGGATGTGCGCGCGCTCGGGGTTCGGGGCGTGACAGACCGGCGAACTTGTTTTTCGCCATTCTGGGGTTGCAGATTTCAGGTGCGTTCCAATTTCAAGCTTATTATTTCTGTGTGCCGAGACTGATCGCAAGCGATGAAGCTTTTTAAGTCGAGAAGACAAGTGATTTTTCCCAGCACCTCCGCCTCCTCCCTTGCCCTTTCCACCCCCATCGCACTTATCGTCACCGGAAAATCTTGCGAGGTCTGTGGAGCTCTAGCTGCTGCAAGCAGTAGGATCTTGTCCAGATCTGGAGGCGCCTTGTCGTCCGTGAACGTTGATGAAGTGAGGGAGCTCGCGATCACGGTGTTCTCAACATCCGTCCTTCCCGGCGTTCTGTTATTTGGAGCTTTTGCTGGCATGTGAAATCCCCCGGGGAAAAGACGGTTGGGTTCGGATTTTGTACGGTTTGGGTCTCAGTTCGGGTCATAAAATATGTAGCATTTGTTTGGGGTTGGTTCAGGCATCGCTGGAAACCAAACCGAACTAGCCCATCAAGGCCCCGAGACGAAAAAAAGATTATTTAAGTCAAGATTAGACGGATTGACAAGAACATATAGTTTCTTGACCCACACAAAAAGCTTTCATTAAGTATTTGGATCTCATACTTTGGTTTGCGACTTGTTTGCGTGTCTTTATATAACTCTGTCGACAAGGTCATAATGAACTATATTGGGTCTCTACACATATAAAGGGAAAATTATCAAAAAAGTCTTAAACCTATTATAATTATGCCAATTCAGCCTTTTTTTTTTTTTTTTTTGTTAATTGAGTTATAAACTTTTTGCAATTATACTAATTTAGTCTATTTGATCAAATTTGGCCAGCTAGTACTAACATGGATGCTGGCCAGCGTTAACATGGATGCTAGCCAGCGTTGACGGACAATTTTTAATAATATATATTATATATTTTTTTGTCCCTCTTTCTCGCTCTTCCATTCTTCCTCTTGCTTTAGCGATCGGCCAAAGGGGAGGGCCAATGGATTGGTGAGCCAGCAAGAGCGAGCTTGCCTAGCCACTGGCACGGCAACCTTGCTAGTCGCTGGAGATCGGTGAATGCTGTCAAGAGGAAGAAGGAGGGAGGAGGGGAAAAAAAGAGAAGAAAAAAGGAAAGAAAAAATAAATAAAAATTTTGAAAAAGGAAAATATCATAAAAAAAATTATCCATTGGCACGGATTGATGTCTACATTAGCGCTGGCCGACCAAATTTGACCGGTTGGACTAAATTGACATAATTGCAAAAGATTTAGGAATCAATTATCCAAAAAATAATTTTTTGACTCAATCACCACAATTATAATAGGTTTAAGAATTTTTTGGTAATTTTATCAAGATATAAATATTAATCAAAAACATTTATCAAAGTATAAGTAGGTCATGTGAAATTGCAGTGAGGCAGAAAATCAATTGTAAATATGTAATAGAATTCCACATAATCCATGGACAACCAAAAAAACAAAGAAGAGAAAAATAAAACCTACCAACTAAAAGAAATCGCTAGGCACACAAGCCACCTAATTTAGAAATCACAAACTCGCATCTCTCATTTACATGACAAGAACTTGATCGCACTGGTCGTTGTATCGATAGTAATGGTGCAATTCATCTGGGATATCTTCGTCTTCTTAAACATGAACATGACTGTTACCTTTCCTTTGAGCTCGCCTTGACTGTTCAAGGTTATGATCCCTGAGCTCAATTCGCTCCCAAGGTTCGAACTAGTAGGCAAAGCATCGGAGTTCAAGGTCACGGGCACATCGATCTTCTTGGTGGACTTGAAGTTGGCCTTGCTCTTGGGAATGGTCGCTTGTCCCACTTGGACGCCCCCATAGGTGAAGCTAACAGTGGAAGCATCGTACTTGAAGGGACCCCAGTTGGTGTTCTTGACCCGGATCGGAGCGACGAAGCTCATGTTGAACGTGGGTGAGGCCTGATTCGCGACGTTCAAGGTTTGGATGTCGAACTCACCGACCCTGAACTTAGGGGACTGGAACTTCATGATGACTAGGACGAAGAAGAGGGCTACGGCTGCCTGAAAGATGACGAAGGCGATGATGCCGATCGTCCACTTCATCCTCTTCTTGCGCTTCGCCTCCTCGTCCATGTAGTGCAGTGATTCGTTGTCCTTCGACATCACGGATTTCTTCTCTCTTCTGAACAGAAGGGAAGTTTTCTGCCTTCTTCCTTGTCGGGTGATCTCAATTGGGTGTTTTCTTAACGAATTTGGAGATTTGGAGAAGCTGTGAGGAATGAATTGAGGAGGTGGGCGTTTATATGGATTCTGGGGCGTGCCAAAGGTGACTTGTCATGACCAAAGGCTCCTTCCGGGAACACGTCACCTTATCCGACTCTACGCGCCAAAGACCATCCGAGGTTGAAATTCTAACTTTCTAGACGAATGCGATTTTACACGCCGATTTTCTTTTCTCCAATATAAAATTGAATACAAATTGCCGAAAATCAGAAGCTTCGATCATTTCACGGTCTCATCCAAAACGCCAAGACAAACCTCTGGAGGTATAAACGGACAAAAGCAGGTGGAGAGAGCTTGAGTTTATTGACTTTTCACGAGTTTAGGATGTTTGAACAGTTGAGGTCTCGTCACCGTTGCAATTGGAACAGTTAGCTAGGTCTTTTCATTGAATATTAAAAGGCAATCTTCTTTGATCTAAGGTTAAATAAGACTTAGTTGAGGTCTGCCAATACTGGCCATGTCCGCGTGACTTATGTTATAATAATTTGCATTATTTAATTGGTTGATATAGTTGTTAACCTTAGTCTTAGCCCCAAACGCGAGGGTTTGGATTCTTCCATTGCACCGTCCAAATGTAAAACCTCGTGACAAGACCGTATTTTTTAGCTGGTAAGGGCACGATGATTAACCTCCCATGGCAATGTGATCAAGCTACTCATGACGTGCTAGAGGATGACATAGGGTTTGTTTAGCCACTTCAATATTGTCAGATGGTCAGATGGTCAGATAGCCCTGATCCAAAACCAAGTAATTTGATTAAATCAATTTGGAAAAAAATTTATAATCAACTCCTATGGTAGAGCCGGGAAGAGGTTACAGTCTGAGAGAGAGAGAGAGAGAGAGAGAGAGAGAGAGAGAGAGAGAGAGAGAGCCAAAACTCAACAAGGTCTCATAATTTTGTTAATAGGTTAAGTTGGGAAAAATCGGACCTTTGCTTTGCTTGCTTTTGTCTCTCCAAACTCCCTAGCTTTTTGCTTTCCTAGTGCCGAACTCTTTGAATATAACAAACAATGCCTCGACCCAATTCTGACCCAAAGAGACATTAACAAGGCACTTCGATGATTGATGAGTTGATCCGAAGTGAATCTGAAGGTGAGCCATTTGACTTAGCGGCACTTCAATTTACGTGATTGTTTGTGATTACCTTCAGTTTTGTGACCTTTAAATTTGTTGTCATTTATTTTCATGTTCAAAATCAACAAAGGACCTTTCACAACCTTTATTAATTTACTTTATCAATCAATATATTTGGAAATGTCAAAACACACACACACCATTACTTAATTTTGAGTTACCATGACAAAAATCATCCATCTTGATTCCGTCACTCATCTAGTGATTCTGTCACTCATCTTGATTCCGTACACACACACCAATACTTAATTTTGAGTTACCACTCATCTTGATTCCGTCACTCATCTTGATTCGGCACACACACCATTACTTAATTTTGAGTTACCATGACAAAAATCACTCACCTTGATTCCGTCACTCATCTTGATTCCGTACACACATACCATTACTTAATTTTGAGTTACCATGACAAAAATCACTCATCTTGATTCCGCACACACACACCATTACTTAATTTTGAGTTACCATGACAAAAATCACTCATCTTGATTCCGCACACACACCATTACTTAATTTTGAGTTACCATAACAAAAATCACTCATCTTGATTCCGTCACTCATCTTGATTCCACACACACACCATTACTTAATTTTGAGTTACCATGACAAAAATCACTCATCTTGGTTCCGTCACTCATCTTGATTCCGTACACACACACCATTACTTAATTTTGAGTTATCATGACAAAAATCACTCATCTTGATTCCACACACACACCATTACTTAATTTTGAGTTACCATGACAAAAATCACTCATCTTGGTTCTGTCACTCATCTTGATTCCGTACACACACCATTACTTAATTTTGAGTTACCGTGACAAAAATCACTCATCTTGATTCCATCACTCATCTTGATTCCGCACACACACCATTACTTAATTTTGAGTTACCATGACAAAAATCACTCATCTTGGTTCCGTCACTCATCTTGATTCCGTACACACACACCATTACTTAATTTTGAGTTACCATGACAAAAATCACTCATCTTAATTCCGTCACTCATCTTGATTCTGCACACACACACCATTACTTAATTTTGAGTTACCATGACAAAAATAACTCATCTTGATTCCGTCACTCATTTTGATTCTGCGCACACACACACACACAGACACACACATCATTACTTAATTTTGAGTTACCATAACAAAAATCACTCATCTTGATTTCGGAGCATTTCTTGAAGGCCATTCATCCAGCTAATTTGTAATTAGTAAAAGTTGGAGGCCTATAACCAACTATATTTATTTATCATATCTTTTAGATTTAGTAAATATCGTTTAAATTTCTAGAGTCCTTATTTGATTGTGGCTATTTTATAGTAAAACTAGTTTGTGTTTCCTATGAGTATTTTTGTTTTTCCAATGAGTCTTCGTAATTACTCATATTTTGAGGGTTGTTCCATGCTCATTTATAAGTATGCTATGGTCAATGAAAAGGTAAAGCTCGTCCGTTTAGTAAATTATTTTGAGCCTTTGGCTTGAGTATAAAAAAGATTTCTTTTAATTTTTTTTTTTGCTACTAATTTTTGTTCAAACTTATCTTCTACTCTAAAAATTATTTTTTAGGTAAATTATCTATGGGTGAAAAGCACAAAAAAGTGGCCATTTACCCCAAGTGACCTATTTCTTTTAATTTCATTTATGTTACCTCCTACTTCTCCACACTTGCTCCTGCATCACATCATGTCGAGAAGCTACTAATTGTTGATAGAGTTCAAACTTATCTTCTACTCGCCCGACGCAGGCGAGGGCCGCCCTAGCCCGAGGCCGGCGAGGGTGACCCTCGCCCGACGCCGGCGAGGGCAGCCCTCGCCGACTTAAAAATCACGTAACACAATTACTATTAGCGTTGATGGGCATATGCTTACTTTTTAATGCTAGTAATCACGTCAGTGAGTTACTTATGAGTGATAGGCCAGATGTTATTTTGTATAAAAATAACTACTCTAGACAACTAAATTACCAATAATTGATGCAAACTTAGTTTTCCAAAGGATGAAATGCTTATAACCATCGTGAAAAAGACTAACGAAAATTGCCTGATATATTGATACTTACTTTCCTTTATATAAAAAGGTTCCCGAACACCCTGAGGAGTTACTAAACATGGGTAATTGGTTATAAAATTTTCACGGGGAGAAGTGCTTTTCTACTTCATAACATATAGTCATTAACTTTTAATACGAAATAGGTAATTAGGCATTTATACATCTAGTAATTAACTAGAAAAAGTTAGAAGGACATTAGAGCTCGGTGTCATAGTATTAATGGAAGGTGGCTTGGTGGGTCCCCTTCCTCATTTTATAGGAAAGGGAGCAAAGAGTTCGGTAAACTAAGAAGAAAAAGAAAATAAGAGGCTCGGATCCTCAATTCAACAATAAATATGTGATATTCCAACAGAAGCGAAAGAAAAGGTAGAATTACAAATCTTATCGAAATCGCAAAATGTTTGTGACAAAGCACAAGCCATCTAATGGAGAATCAAACACTCTTGCATTCTCATTTACATGTCAAGGATTGGACCACCTTGGTTGCTGTATTGATGGCTATGGTGCAATTCATTTGGGAGGTTTTGTTTTCTTGAACATGAACATGACCGTTACTTTTCCTTTGAGCTCACCTTGGCTGTTCAACGTTATGATCCCTGAACTCAACTCGTTCCCAAGATTCGAAGCGCTCGGCAAATTTGAAGAGCTCAAGGTCACATCCACATCAATCTTTTTGGTGGACTTGAAGTTGGCCTTGCTCTTGGGAATGATCGCTTGTCCCAATTGGGCGCCGCCATAGGTGAAGGTAACAGTAGAAGCATCGTACTTGAAAGGACCCCAGTTGGTGTTCTTGACCCGGATCGGAGCGACAAATCTCATATCGAACGAGGGTGAGGCCTGAGTCCCGACATTCAAGGTTTGGATGTCGAACTCACCGACCCTGAACTTGGGGGACTTGAACTTCATGATGACCAGGACGAAGAAGAGAGCTTGGACTACCTGTAAGATGACGAAGGCGATGATGCCGATCGTCCACTTCATCCTCTTCTTGCGCTTCGCCTCCTCGTCCATGTAGTGCAGCGATTCGTTGTCCTTTGACATTGCCGATTTCTTCTCTCTCTTGAACAGATGGAATTTTTCTTTTTCTTCCTTGGTGTGTGATCTCAATTCGGTGTTTTGCTAACGAATATGGAGAGTTGGAGAAGCTGTGAGGACTGAATTGTGGTGGGTGTTTATATAGATTCTGGTGGGTACCTAAGACGACTTGTTATGACCAAAGGCTCCTTCCTAGAACATATTCGACTCCACATGCCAAAAGCATCCCATGTTGAAATATTCTCGCTTTCCAGACGAACGCGAGTTTACACGTGGATTTTCTTTTCTCTAATATGAAATGGAATATATATCGCCGAAAATTAGATGCTTCGATCATTGTGCGGTCTCGACCAATACGCTGAGGCAAACCTTTGGAGGTGCGAACGGACAAGAGCAGGTGAAGAGAGTTTGAGTTTATTGACTTTTCAGACGCCCTGAACACGCCTAAGGTTTCGTCCCCGTACCAAATGGAACGGTTAGCTACGTCCTTTCATTGATTATTAGAAGACGATCTTCGTTGATCTCAGGTTACATGATACATAGTTGAAGTCTGCCAGTACTCGCCATGTGCGCATGACCATTTATATGATAAGTTGCATGATTTAATTGGCTAATATAGTTGTTAAACTTGGACTTAACCCCAAACATGAAGGTTTGGATTCTTCCATTTCACCGAACAAATTTTAACTTGTGCACAAAGAGATTAGTATGTAAAACAAAGGTCTCCTCTATTCCAAGGCTAGTTTTTAGTTGGTAAGTTGGCACACTAAGGTCTAACGTTTCTATTTCTTCCAATTTTCTGTTCTTTTGTTCCATGGAACAAAAAAAGAACAGAAATCCATTTGGTAACGCCAATTTATTTTTTTATTTCCCGGAATAGGAAAGTAGTCAGGGAATAGATTTGGAACAGAAATAAGAAACAAAAAAAAGTAGCTTCTTGTTCCCGGGAACAATTTCTAGAAATAAACCATTTTTTTTTTTCTTGCTTGCCGCGGCCTTGGGTGGCCGCTTGCCAATCGTTGGCCACCTCCGGCTGGCTGTGGCCACCGTTAGCCAACCACTAGCCATTGCCAATCGTCGCTTGACCGGCGACAACAAGTCGTTGCTGTCGCCCATAGCCCATCGACCACCCTTGACCGCCAATGACTACCACCGATCGCTATTGCCGCCGCCGACCGCTGGTCGCCACTGCAGGACCGTCGGTCGCCGTCATCGTTGCTACTTGATCGCCGTTGCCTGTCGTTTGTTGCTTGTCACCCATTGTCGTTGCCCACCGGCCGTTGTTACTGCCCGCCGCCACCGCACAACGGTTGGCGGCTGGTGGGTAGTGGCGACAAGCGACGGCAGCGTGTGGGCAACGATCGGCAATCGTGAACAAGAATAAAAAACAAATAAATACCAAAAATAACAAAAAATCGTATCAAATGCATTTCTATTCTTTTTATATTTCAAGAATATAAATTTTGTGTAGTTACTAAATATCTTATTTTACTTAGAAATTGTTAGCCGGAGTAGAAATATAATATAACTATTTCTGAAAAAAAACTATTCCCCGACTAAGAAGTGTTACCATGTGCACCTCCTTATGGTATCGTAGATCCTGATCAAGCTACGGATGACATGTTCGAGGATGGCCTAGTGTTTTCTTTAGCCACTTCGATATGGTCAAATAGCCGAGTAGCCTTTGCCCAAAAACCAGCTAATTTAATTAATTCATTTCTAAACTGGTTCCCTTATGGAAAAATTGATTAGCTAAGCAAGTGTTGATTTTTGGACAAAAACACACTTTGTTATGATTGAATGAATTTGTAGCGCTCAACTTTTTCTCCCTTTCATCGATGATGTAGCTGGGATAATGACCATGGCGCACGGCGGTTTAAGTTTAAGGCTTCTTGATGTTAAGAGGTTTAACTAAGCAAGTGTTGATTTTTGGACAAAAACACACTTTGTTATGATTGAATGAATTTGTACCGCTCAACTTTTTCTCCCTATCATTGATGATGTAGCTGGGATAATGGCCATGGCGCACAGCTAGGGCAACTTAATTTGTTAGTGATCAGGAGTTCCTCGTCGCAACATTTGAAATGCATTGAAACAACATCCACATCGATTGCAATTCATTAGCATCTCTAACTTTCTTAACCAGTTACTCAATTCAACTCGATAGATGTACGTGCACAAGCAAAATTATGAGTCGCCGCATGATTGGTACTATAGATTTATGAATCGAGGTATCATGTGATAGTTTTGTTTCGAAAGCTTGAGAATACATCTCAAGCAACATTTGCACAGCTTACATTACATTTGAAGCAAACCAATCACTAGTGATTGTCTCTAACTTGGGCAATCTAGATACGCTTCTCAAGTGAAAATTGGGGAAATTTCGACTTTTGATTTGCTTTGCTTACCTTCAATTAACTTCGAACGTTGATGCCCGATGAGTTGACTCGAACTCAACCTGAAGGTAAGCGATTCGTTCTAGCGGCACTTCGAGACATAATGTGCACGTGAAGATCTATGCTTCGCCAGTTGTGAGAAGCTTTTCGTTTTAATAAAAGCTTATAATCACGTGAAAGAAGGTAAAGGAATTTGAGAGACAAACGAATATCAAGCCGGCCAATTTCAGTGGACGGATGCGCAGATTGTCGTCGGATCAAATATGTTTTTACAAAAACAATGTGTAACTTGCTTTGCTGTTTAACACAAGTAATTTCTCGAGAAAGTTAATCATTTTTTTAGCTACTGAGACGTTCGAAATTACCACCTGTTAGGGAAAGCTACTGAATCGGGTTAAAATCTACTCAATAAAAATCCCAATATACTAAAGCTTATATACCATATGAAAATGTACTAATAATGTGTGGGACTCACTAATATTGGGTTGGTGCGTGCTTATTTTTTCAGTATTAAAAAAATTACTTAAACATGGTGAAAACGTTATGTAATGTAATTACTCGATACCTCAATACTTAATTTTCGAGTTTTTATGACAAAGTTGCGTTGATGGGCACATGCTTACGTCAATACTTAATTTCGATTTATTATGACAAAGTTGCGTTGATGGGCACCCACTTACTTTTTCATATTACTAACCACGCGTGGGTGAGTTCTTGATGAGAGGCAGACTGAAAGTTACATTTTACCTTACTAATCTTATAAAATCAATTACTATTGACTGATGTGAAAAATACTTTTCCGGTACGATGAATTGAAATAGGTAATTAAGCATTAACGCATCCAGTAATTAACTGGAAGATTAAAAAGGACTAGCATCTCAAGCAGGAAAGAACTCGCGAGCAATCAAGAAGAGGGAAGAAACCTTATCAACTGGGTCAACTTTCTCATTGGCCTTGTGACAAATTTATTAGTTCGATATTTACTTCATTTAACTCGAGTAATAATCACTTATCACGTTAAGTGCATCGATGTCATAATGTTAATGATGGCGGCTCAGTATGTCCTCTTCCTCGTTTCTTAGAAAAAGCGAGCCACGAATTCAGTAAGCGAAGAAGAAATAGAAAATCGAAGGCTCATATCCTCATATCAACAATAGGTATGTGAAATTACAAGAGAAGTATGGCGACACCAAATGAAAGAAAATATGTGAAATTACAAATCTTATCTAATCCACAAAAGATTTTGTGACAAAGCACAAGTTGTCTTGTGGAGAATCACATGCTCTTGCATCCTCATTTACATGTCAAGGATTGGACTGCCTTGGTTGCTGTATTGATGGCCAATGTGCAATTCATTTGGGAGGTCTTCGTCTTCTTGAACATGAACATGACCGTCACTTTCCCTTTGAGCTCGCCTTGGCTGTTCAATGTTATGATCCCTGAACTCAACTCGTTCCCAAGATTCGAAGTGCTAGGCAAATTTGTGGAGCTCAAGGTCACATCCACATCGATCTTCTTGGTGGACTTGAAGTTGGCCTTGCTCTTGGGAATGATCGCTTGTCCCACTTGGGCACCGCCATAGGTGAAGCTAACGGTAGAAGCATCGTACTTGAAAGGACCCCAGTTGGTGTTCTTGACCCGGATCGGAGCGACAAAGCTCATATTGAACGAGGGCGAGGCCTGAATCCCGACATTCAAGGTTTGGATGTCGAACTCACCGACCCTGAACTTGGGGGACTTGAACTTCATGATGACCAGGACGAAGAAGAGAGCTTGGACTACCTGTAAGATGACGAAGGCGATGATGCCGATCGTCCACTTCATCCTCTTCTTGCGCTTCGCCTCCTCGTCCATGTAGTGCAGCGATTCGTGGTCGGTTTTCGTCATTGCTAATATTTCTTCTCTCGTTTGAGGGGATGGAAGGAAACGAAGGGGCTCTCTTCTCTTCGTGGTTTTATGCTGTCAATGGGGTTTGGTTGTCTGAATGACTTTGGAGATTGGAGAAGTTGCGAAGACTGAAATGAGCAGGCGGTGTTTATATAGGATTTGGTACCAAATGGGCGAGAATGATCAGGGAGGGCTCTTTCCTAGGAAATGATGTTGTTCCCGTCGCCAAACGCGTCGGTTGAAAGTCTCACTTCTAGACGAAAGGTAATCTTTTTTTATTATTAGCCAGAGGCGAAGGCTAGTTTGGTAGTGGATCAGAGAGAGATAGAGAGAGAGAGATTTCTCTAATACGCCATGACATGTTTACAATGGAAGCTTCGATGATCGGGTTGTGCGGGTTCAACCACAACGCTAACACCCACGCACACCAACACCATGATCAAATATAAAAATTTACAGACACGTTCTGCGATCAATAATGCTGCGGACAGCTAATCACAAGGGTTTTAACCATCTACTCTCTTACTAACCATAAAACCAATGATCGACAAGCTTGTAGAAGTTCCTTTAAGGCCGACGGTGTGTACTGTAACTGCTGTCTTATGTAATGGTTCCGCCAGCTCGTGGTGCAAACAGACAAAAAGCAGGAGAGCTGGAGTTCTTTGACTTATCACAAGCCGACCCAATTGCAGTTTCATTTTCTTTTTCTGATCGGCAGGCGAGAAGCCTGCTAATGTCATTTAAACGATACACACGTGAGGTTTGACGTACTGACCATGTCCGAGTCCGCATTGGCGGACCCCAAGCGGGTGGCTGCATGCTTGAGGAGTAGGATAGAGGCCAGCAAATAATGGATGGGTTTTGTTCAGCCACCTCGGATTTGTCAGATGCCCTTTACCTAAAAGCAGCTGGTGACATTGATGTATCTTCTTGAAAAATGCTCATATGTATGGAAATGTCCAACTCGGGTGGGGTGGAGTGGAATCAATCAATTCTGTCGAGAAGGTAACTTCAATTTGAGTAAAAATGAGTCTAATTAGATATGTTAACGGATCTGAACTTGAGCTTCTTCTCAGTGATCTCATTAGGTGAACAATCAGGTTTTGATTGTACACTACTAACATGATTTATCGAAATATGCGAACATCTGGGGCTATGTTCTACGTCATTGATAGTAGGTTCCTCATTGCAACATTTGAAAGCATCGCAATAGTGTCAATCAACCGCAAGCTGTTAACGCATATGAGTTGATTCAACTAGTTGGATAAGTAATTCAATAGCAATGTTTTGAATCGACATGCTGGTAGTGCGACAGATTGCTGTATCGAGGCTTGTGAATGATGGTGCTATGGTACCTAGGGGTGTGAATGGGACGAACTAGGTTGGCTTTGATGTTAACTGACTTGACCTGAATCATAAGGGTCGTGTGCTTTGACACCCCTATTGGTACCGAAGATTTTAAATATTATATCTTCATCTATGCACCAAAGGAATCATTTTAAACAAAATCATGTGCATTGTAAGAGCAAATCTACATAGTATTTCTCATCTAAAAATTGGAGAAATTTTCAACCTTGGTTGGCTTTACTCATTTGTCGGACTCTCCGTCCCTTTGCTTTCCTGGTCCCACACTCTCTAACGAATAATGCCTCGACCCAATTTTGACCTAAGGGACATTTAACTATGAACACTGCTGACCAATGAGTTGATCCAAGCCAACCGGAAGTTAGGCAATCTGGACAAGCCGCTCTATAAACTACGACTCATCTGATGCCAAGTTCCGCCCACGGCTCAAAATTTCCTCCAACAAAGAACGGAGAAAATAACGAAAATTAATTTATCACGATCTGCATCCGTCCGATTTTTCGAACGGACTTTCTATCATGTCGAATTAGATAGGTTCACAGCCATTTAGTAAGTAATTTTATATATATATCTTGGCGTGAGTTGACTTGTAGGAGGGATATGTATAGAAAGTTAATATTTAGCCTATATTTAGCCTAATAGGCAATTGTTACCCCGGCAGTACTTGTATATATAAATATAGCTGTGTAAACAAACTGGATAGCGATATGCTTTCCAACATGGTATCAAAGCGAGAACCCTAGTTTCCTTCACGCCGTTTCAACTAGGATCAGATCACTTGCAGCATTGGTTTTTGTGCTGCTGCCGCACCGACCATATTAGATTGCCGTTGCAACTTTAAGCCGTGTTGTCGTTGCACCAACTAGACTAGATCGCCGCCGCAGCACCAACTTGTGCTGTTGTCGCGTTGATTTGACCCGACCAAGAATTCCTTCTCGGTTTTGAAACAATTGTGATTGGCAACCATGATAGATCTAAAAGATGTGATACCTCATCAAGATCAAGGGGAGAACTCAACCACTACCTCTCTCCTGGAGAATCTCACGATGAAGTTGACGCAGATTTTGACCCAGAATTTGACTCAGGCATCAACGCAATCCCATGAGCCATCCATTGCACAAATCTTAGTCAAATTGGATGGATCCAATTATGGATTATGGTCCCAAGTGGTGGAGATGTCCATCTTCGGTAAAGACAAGTTGGGTTATATTAATGGCGATCTTCTTAGCCCTCACCTAATGATCCTCAATTTCGAAAGTGGAAGACTGATGATGCGATTGTGAAGGGGTGGCTATTCAACTTGATGGATCCTGCATTGATAGGCAATTTTATTCACTTCCCAACTGCGAAGATGGTATTGGACTTTGTTGCAACAACATTCTTTGATGGAAGTGATGCCTCTCTTCATTGTCCAAACTCAATGACATGCCAGCTGATATTGAGTAGTACAATCTTGCCATTCAAGAAGAAAGGGTGTATATCTTCCTTGATGGGTTGAACGATTGTCTAGACAAAGTGAGAGCGGATGTTCTCTAGATGTTTGGATTTGTTGGCAGAAGTAGGGATGCTAGACTGTAAGCCAGTGGATACCCCAATTGTGCTGAATCATAAACTTGGAGAGTATCCTGATCAAGTATCAACAAATAAGGAGAGATACCAAAGATTATTGGGGAAGTTGATGTACTTATCACATACATGTCCAAACATTGCATATGCGCTAAGTAACGTAAGTCAATTCATGCATGCTCCCAGTGAAGACCATATGAATGCCATGGTGAGAATAATTTGGTATTTGAAAGCATGTCTTAAGAGAGGGTTACAATTCCTAAGGATTGGTCATCTTGGAATTGAAGGTTACATGGATGTAGATTGGGGAGGGAGTGCGTACGACAGGAGGTCAACTTTAGGGTATTTTGTATTTGTTGGGGGGGGGGGGAATCTAATCACTTGGAGAAGTGAGAAACATAAAGTGGTGACTTTGTTGAGTATGGAGGTAGAATTTAGAGGGATGGCAAAACAGCTAAGTGAACTTTTATGGCTTAGAAAGTTGATGTCCGAATTGGGATTTTCTCCTAAATCCAAGATGAAGCTCTTTTGTGCGCTATTGACATATTGCATAATCTTGTGCAACATGACCAGACCAAGCACATTGAGGTTGATCGTCATTTTATTAAGCAAAATCTAGATGCAAAGATAGTTCAATTCCTGTTTGTGAGGTCTGAAGATCAACTAGCAAAATATTGACAAAGGCAATCTCGAGCGGGGCTTCTACAGCTCATTTGACAAGTTGGGCATCAGTGACATTTATGCACCAACTTGAAGGGAAGTATTGGTATGAGCTGGTTTGTAGGAGTGATATGTATAGAAAGTTAATATTTAGCTTATATTTAGCCTAATAGGCGATTGTTACCCTAGCAGTACTTGTGTATATATATAGCCATGTAAATACAAAAGATATATGAAAAAAATATATGGGAAAGATAGCGATATGCTTTTCAATATATATATATATGGGTGAAGACAATCCCAATGTTTAGTAATAGTTTTTCTTGCTCCCAAGTTCCAAGTGAGGAAATAAATAGACTAATTAAAGGCTCACATCCTAGGATTCAATAATAGTGATAACAAATTACAATTGGAAAAAAGCTAAGATGTAGTACAAAATCTTATGCAATCCACAAAAAAAAAAAAAAAAAAAAAACAGAAAAGAAAAGAAAAGCCAACAAGCATTCTAATGGAGGATCGCACTCTCTAATCATCATTTGCAGAACAGGGATTGGACCGTCTTTGTCGCTACATTGATTGCCATGGTGCAATTCATTTGGGAGGTCTTCGTTTTTTTGAACATAAACATGACTGTCACTTTTCCTGTAAGCGCACCTTGACTGTTCAATGTTATGATCCCTGAACTCAACTCGCTCCCAAGATTCGAAGTGCTGGGCAAGGCATTAGAACTAAGAGTCACGTTCACATCGATCTTCTTGGTGGATTTGAAGTTGGCCTTGCTCTTTGGAATTGCTGCTTGTCCCACCTGAACACCTCCATAGGTGAAGTCCACCGTGGTGGCATCGTACTTGAAGGGACCCCAGTTCGTGTTCTTGACCCGAATCGGAGCGGCGAAACTCATGTCGAACAAGGGCGAGGCTTGAGTCCCGACGTTCAACGTTTGGATGTCGAACTCACTGACCCTAAACTTGGGGGACTTGAACTTCATAATAACCAGCACAAAGAAGAGAGCTTGGACTACCTGAAAGATAACGAAGGCAATGATGCCGATCGTCCACTTCATCCTCTTCTTGCGCTTTGCCTCCTCGTCCATGGTATGGAGCGACTCGTGATCGGATTTGGACATTCTTAATTCTTCTTTCTTTGGAAGAGATGGAAGAATAGAAAACAGAAAGTCTCTCTCTCTCTCTATCTGTCTGTTTTGCTTTCTGTGATTTCGACTTTGGAGATTGCAGAAGTTGTGGAGATTGAAATGAGAAATTGGTAGGGTATATATAGGATTTGATTTCCATGATATTATATGATCAAATGGAGGCGGGCTCTTTCCTAGAAGAAGTTATTTGAATTCCGAGTCACCAAATGCGTCCTTGGAATGTCCACTTTCTAGACGAAACCGCGAGCAGGAATTTGTCAGCAACGAGAGGCTTGTTAAAACAAACCATCGGCCCATCGAAACTTTGAATGCAAGAATAGTCTCCGAGATCTTTACCGTACGGTTTATACAAATGTTGTTAACCCTACCTCAAGGTTTTCAATGATACCAGAGCCACGCAAGCGCGTGGGGCCTTATGTAGGCCCCGCACAATGAAAAGAACAAGAGAGGGAGAGAGAGCGCAATACTAATTTTATGGAGATCGATATGTTAACTTCGGTTTATCACATTGCACATTAATACAAGTGGATCGTGTTCAACACTCATCAATATTTTTGATCAGTTGGTTCATCGAGTGGTTTAAAGCTCGATTAGCAAGCCGAAGGCCATAGCTTTGGTTCCCTGCCCCATCCTTGATTTGAGGTTACCTTGTTATTCGCAAAGACGATTTAAGTTTAGGTGTCCCGCTGATTTTGGTCTTTCACACTTGCACTTCGTGTGGCTGTGACGGTGGGTTTTGCTTATGGTGGAATTGTGCTCCGTCGGCGTCTTGAACCGAACATTCCAGGAGCCACTGATATAGATCCCGATCCGTTTGTGAACAAGAATTTTCTATTACCAACTTAAAATCCCAAAAAGATAACTGCAGTTAAATCTCCAGCCTATTCACGGATGAGGATCAAGGTACGGAAAAATCGGCAGAGATCCCTAGCTACTCAATATGAAATTAACGAAAGAGAAATAAAAAAAAAATAATAAGATTCGTTAGCCATAAATTTGGTTTTTGTGTCGCGGATTAAATGTATAATAAGATTTTTTTTGATGGAAATGATGGTTTTGTGATGTGGACGCTCATCTAGAAGGTCAAGAAAATTATTTTATATTATATATTTTATTATGATTTGAGCATGAGAATTGATGCTGACTTAAGGTGATGAGTTCAACCGAAAGCTTACCCGAAAGTTGTATGGCTGGAGAATCTGGACGAGCAGCGTCGTGACTCTTTCGCCTGCCTTGGCTGACTTTTTGAGAAGACTTCGCTTTCAATGAACTTCCTAATACGTCAGAACAAAGAAAAGTCGTTAAATGATAAATTTAATCTAACGATTCGCCATTTTAAGAGTAGTATAGTTTACAATTTCTTTTTTCTTTTTTTATAGAAAAATTGTTACTTCACGAAACATTCGAGATAATTATTGAAAGACTCTAAGGAGCTTAACGTAATTCGAAATACCATGTCGTTTGTCCATTCGATGAATCGTGAACGACAAAGCATTAAAGATTCGATTGTTTTCCATGGCAAAGAAACATATTCTCGATGTTTTGCACGTTATAATTCAACGGGGTGGATTTGCAATATGATGCTTCCAAAACAACACGAAAGTTTCCTGATCTTGATGTTGAATCCATGGTGATGTTTCGACAATAACCCTATTAGAGTCGCTATCTCATTTAAAATAAGATGTAGTGTAATAGTCGCCGGATGTTAGGGGTGTCGATGCTTAGAATCAACCAAAGCTGACGAACCGAACCGAAAAATTCGGTTTTTTTCGGTTCGGTTCGGTTTTCGGTTCGATTCTCATTAAAAACTGATATTTTTTTATCGGTTCGGTTTTTTTTATTGGTTAACCGAACCGAACCGAACCGCACAACAACAACAAAGAGATATCGATTTCAGCATACTCGTTTATTGGGCATCCTCCATCTCCATCTCCATCTCCACTGGCCATGACCGCCGCTGAATCCGCCGCCGCTTCCGCCATGTGCTACGGCCACCACCACCACCCCCATCGGAGGCCCATCTCCGACGACTGCTTCGCCCCGCGCGCGGTGGCGCCGGCGCCCTCCTGAACGTTGACACTGCGGCAGCGGCGGAGGACCTGCAGAGCTACCGCGCCGAACGAAGCCGGAGATTCTCCTTCGGGGTCTACCCCGATCTCGAGCCCTAGATTCCAGAGCTGGACGATGTTCGTCCGGTCGCAGAAGCCCGATAAGTGGTCGCAGAAGAAGCTCTGTCGGCGCCGAAGATTCGAGCTCACGCCTTCGCGTTGTGGACACGCCGAGTCCCTGACGACGAAAACTTCGTGGTCTCGCGATGGGTCTTCGAGAGGCGACCTCGTAAGCTCGATTTCGTCTTCCTCTGTTTCCGAAGAAGGAGCATAGCAGGACGACAAGGAGCAGCCATCGTCTTCCTCGCTACCGTCTAGGCAACTCCTGAGAAAAGGCTGGGACTGAGACGGCGACACCAAGATGAGGTTGTTCTGGTACTTGATGGTGAGGAATCTGATTCGGTTGATTAGGGTGCTGAAAGAAGCGACGAGGGCGAGGATCAGAGCACCCCATATCTAGAAACTGTAGGTCTGCGAAATCGTCTCGACGGAGAACGAGAGAAACTTAGAGAGAAAGACGGGTCTTGGAGAGAGCTTATGCCCATTTCGGAATCGCCTATTCTGTTTAGGACTGGCATCTCTCATTCGGTTCGGTTCGAAAACCGAAAAGTAAAAGCTAAAAACCGAAAAAACCGAACCGAACCGAAATTTCGGTTCGGTTTGTATTTGGTTCGGGTATCATTCGGTTCGGTTCGAAAGTTTCTTTTAACGGTTCGGTTCGGTTCGGTTTTTCAAAAAAATCAAACCGAATCGAACCGTTTACACCCCTACCAGATGTGACTCCATCAGGCTTATAATTTACCATTGTGTATATGGCGGTGATGATCAATCACTCGTCGATGGCGGCAGTGGCGACGCTAGTGAGCTATGCCACTATAACCAATAGGGCTTGCCCTCATGCAGATTTGAGCAAGGGCGAGTTGGCCATCTGAGGGCTGACAGCTCTTGCTCGAGACCTCATCAGCAATGATTTCTCTTTGATTTTTTTAATTCAATTTAGCCACCGTGGTTTGATATGTCAACAAATGTGGGCCCTGCTCATTTGACATGGCAAACATAACGGCCATGACAAGGATTGGCAATCAATTTCAGCAACTCCCAATAGCAAAATTAACGAAAGTAAAATTAGGATTAAAACTAACGGAAAGAATTCCTACTCTACACTCACTCGCAAACTTGTGCCCTGCCTCTTGCAGGGCTTGAGAGTCGCAACCCACTCTCGAAACTTATGCGTCCCTACCCCCATCTCCCCCTGAGGAGGTGGGGATTTGAACCCCTCACCTCCCCCTTCCATGTTGGAAGGGTAGCTACTGGGGCGAACCCCCAGTGTTATAATTTGGTTTGTCGAAAAGGACAAAAGTACAAATGTATCGTGCCGGCAATAATGCCACGCTAGATGAGCAAGTCACGGAGAAAATATTGAGTACCGTTCGGATGTCAGCGTGTGAAATCCTAGTCCATTCATCGGGGTGAGACGTGTCGTATGGGCTCGCCATGCTCTCTGTCCACTTCCTTGCTCCTAACCTAATCGATTTCACGAGCTCTTTCTCTCACATCATGTGACCCTCTCCCTCCCTCTCTCTCTCTCTCTCTCTCACGACTAGCTCTGTTCTCACCCTCTCCGCCGTCTGATGAACCACGTCGCTGCCGCCCTGCTCTGTACATGCCGCTGCTGCCTTCGACTCCGCCGCGAAAAGTACTTAGATTTACTTCAAAAATTGTGTTTGGTTTTAATGTACAGTTCTCTCCCGACTCGCTCAGTTCCTCGGCCTCTCTCTCGACTGGCTCTGTTCTTCGGACGATGGAGGTGGAGGCAACGTGTGAAGAGAGCTCATGTGAGTCGTAAGTGAAAGAGAGAGCGCGTGAAGAGCGAATGGAGAGAGAGAGAGAGAGGTGTCGTCCATTTTGAAATTAATTAGGTTATGTTGGAACCAAAAGGATTTGGAGGGAGAGAGTGTAAACACAAAGAGAGATTATATTACACAATATGCCTTGTAAAGGCTTAATGGAGTACACACACAAGCTTTGCTAAGCTTATAACTTCTCTCTAAAATCTCACTCTCTCACTGTCTCTCTCCCTACTCTAAATAAACTAACATAACCCTATATTTATAAGCATCTTCACCGCCTAAACTCCACCACCATTATCTTCAACGTGCAAGAGTTGAAGTTGAACTTTCTTCTTGGCAGTCAAAACTTGTGGGCTGCGTTTCCTTCACGTGCAAGTACTAGCAAAGTTAAACTTTGCTTTTTACTCCTTGAAAGCTCCGTAACAATTATACTATTATTTTAATATGTGCCCATTCATTCCTTCATGGGAACACTTGCTGCCCACGTCCAGACTTCATGCATAATGGACTTCTTATTTTTATATTAGGTGTTGACTCCAACACTCTCCCTCAACACCTAATACTCTTCTTCTATAGCATTTGATATTCATCTTCTTCAGTTGCCTCGCATTGTGACTTCCAACCGAGCTTTGCGGCTCGGATTTCATCAATGCCATTTCAGTTTGCATATCAGTCTCTTTTTCCTTCTCATGGAACTTCTTTTCTATAATCTTCCATTTGTTTTTGCCCCTGGGGATCTTTTTCTCTAGGCAACATTTCTTGAGCCTTTGCAATTCCTTGAGCTTGTACCGGAGCTTCTCCTGCTCCCTTTCTTTTAGCTTGAGCTCATTGTCCTTTTGCTTCAGCATTTCATCCTTCTCTTTCAACATCTCCTGCATCTCTTGCAGTTCCTTCTCACGACCGCTTGTTGAAGCTGCTTCTTGCTTCTTCGAGCTTGCCCATGGCTTGCTCTTCTCTGGGGATGTCTCAATGACTATCACATCATCTGCCTTGGTGGCTACAGGATCTTCTTGCTCCTTTGCTGCAACAATCGCTTGGAGACTCCATTCTTTATTGTTCTTCTTCTTGGTAAAAGTTGTAGCACCTTGTTTTACCTGCTTGAACCAACAGACTCTAGCAAAGTGGCCTACTTTGCCACAAATGTAGCACCGCTTGCTATGCCTTTTGTTGTCTTTGTCACAGTCTCGGCGTGCTCTCCCTGGTTGAGTGCTCCTCGCTATTGGTCGCCTTTGCCATTCACTATGACTTTTCCACCGTTTGCCATTCCTAATGCCGACATCATTTCTCCATTGGCTCTTGAAACCTCTTTTATTTCTAGAGAGAGTACGCACATTATCCACGGTACATGCTAGCACCACATCTTCATCATCATTGACGATATGTGCATGTTCCGTCACCTCTGCTTGACATTCGGATTTGTAATGTCCGAATTTATTGCACTTGAAACACCTGACTTTTGATTTGTCACGTGTTTTATATCTTACAGTGAAATTTGAATTTCCACCCCTACCTCGGTACCTCCACGACCTCGTCCATCTTGATAATCTCCTTGATTTGACTGAACAACCCGACTTTGCAATACTTGCTCGGGATACGAACCGATGGGCTTTTGATTCATTCTTTGCTCATGCGAGCATAATGAACCCATCAACCGCTCCAACGTCATGGTTGATATATCTTGGCCTTCTTCGATCGCCGCAACAACGTAGTCAAACCTTTCAGTCAAAGACCTCAAGATTTTTTCTACGACTCGTACATCTTGGAGTTCTTCACCATTAACCCTCAGTTGGTTAACGATGGTTTGTACACGATCAAAGTAAGCCGAGATAGATTCTGAGTCATTCATGCGTAAAGACTCAAAATCTCCTCGAAGTGTTTGGAGCCGCACCCGCGACACGATCATCACCTTTGTAGGATTTTTGCAATATATCCCACGCTTCTTTCGCTGTCTCCGCACTCGATATTTTTTCAAATATCGTCTCCTCCACGGCTTGAAAGATCGTAAATAATGCTTTCTGATCTTTCTTCCGAGTTTCCACCAATAAATCTTTCTCCGTCTTTCTTAAAGCATCAAATGCTTCGGCATCGGCCACTTCGATGTAGCCATTCTCCACCAGGTTCCACAAATCTTGAGACCTGAATAGAACCTTCATTTGGACGGACCAGTTGTTGTAATTTTTTCCATTCAACTTTGGGAGTAGCAGTTGAACAGAGTTGGTGGAAGCCATTGCTAGCTTTGAGTTCACGATCTTTGATCGACTAGCTTTGACACGGTCCCTGGCCGACTAGCTCTGATACCAATTGTTGGAACCAAAAGGATTTGGAGGGAGAGAGTGTAAACACAAAGAGAGATTATATTACACAATATGCCTTGTAAAGGCTTAATGGAGTACACACACAAGCTTTGCTAAGCTTATAACTTCTCTCTAAAATCTCACTCTCTCACTGTCTCTCTCCCTACTCTAAATAAACTAACATAACCCTATATTTATAAGCATCTTCACCGCCTAAACTCCACCACCATTATCTTCAACGTGCAAGAGTTGAAGTTGAACTTTCTTCTTGGCAGTCAAAACTTGTGGGCTGCGTTTCCTTCACGTGCAAGTACTAGCAAAGTTAAACTTTGCTTTTTACTCCTTGAAAGCTCCGTAACAATTATACTATTATTTTAATATGTGCCCATTCATTCCTTCATGGGAACACTTGCTGCCCACGTCCAGACTTCATGCATAATGGACTTCTTATTTTTATATTAGGTGTTGACTCCAACAGGTTAGACCCGAAGTGAAGAGGGGTTAGGAGCGACGAGCTGGGAAGAGAGAGAGAGAGAGAGAGAGAGAGAGAGAGAACATGGTGGGCCTGGGCGACATGTTTTGCCCGGTGAATGGGTTGGAATTTTGACAGCGTGAAACCCTAGCGGTAGCCAATATTTTCTCGGTCCCGACAAGGATATAAGTCAGAGTACGAAAAGTCAAAACTCTGGACATTGATGTGTTGTGATTTGGTCGTATGAACTATATTCGTCTTTTTCTTTTCTTGGTCAGGTGAACTATATTCATCTTAACTCTCTTTTACTACTCCAGAAAATGCAGTGTGGGTTAGACAACATTCACCACAACGCCCATCGGATAGGAGGGCACAAGTACAAGAAATGCAGATTACTAAGCAATCAGATCAAAGCTACACCAAACTACACAGTTTATTCCGTATGACGTATATAGGACTATCTGATCATCTCCGTATGCGATCTTTGACAGATCGATATGCCTTCTTCATACATGCATGTGAAACGAATGGACGCATTAATAATGATCGTTAAGATAAACAGTAGTAGTCATTCCATTTAGGGAGAAACAAAATTAAAAACACTGAGCTAAAGCTCCGATCCAATTGCAGTACATGTGATGTGTATAAAAAGGTAGGGCAAATTCAAACAAGATAGAATACTGAGTTTGATTTAGATCCATGAAAAATGCATCACAAACATATAAAACCAAGCATACAAAGCCATAACATGATGTGGAACCAACTTTTCGGAGCATGCTCATTTACATGACAAGGCATATACCACCTTTCTCGAGGTATTGATTGCCATGGTGCAATTCATCTGTGAGATCTTCCTCTTCTTGAACATGAACATGACCGTTACTTTCCCTCTAAGCTCGCCTTGACTGGTCAAGTTCATGAGCTCAGTGCTCAAATCGCTCCCGAGGTTTGAATTGCCAGTCAAATTAGCAGAGCTCAGAGCCACATTCACATCAATCTTCTTTGTGGACTTGAAGTTGGCCTTGCCCTTGAGAATGGTCGCTTGTCCCACTTTGAAGCCTCTGTAGGTGAAGTCAACGGTAGAAGCATCGTACTTGAAGGGACCCCAGTTGGTGTTCTTGACCCGGATTGGAGCCACAAAGTTCATGTTGAATGAGGGCGAGGATTGATTGAAGTCTGAATTTGAGATGTCGAAGTTGCTAATCCTGAACTTGGGGGACTTGAACTTCATAATGACCAGCACAAAGAAGAGAGCCTGCACTACCTGAAAGATGACGAAGGCGATGATGCCGATCGTCCACTTCATCCTCTTCTTGCGCTTTGCCTCCTCCATCTTCAGCAACGCCTCCTCGTCAACCCTGCCGTTGTGGTTGGATTCCGCCATCCCCAATGTCTTGGAAAACCCTGTAACTAATTAGAGGTTCTGGCTAAAATTTTGTCCAGATTGGATAGGAATGATGGTTGGATTTGAAGAAGTGTGGGGGGTCAGTTTGAGGTTTTTATATGTAAAGTTGCTCGGAGGTCAGACAAGAGTGTGTCGAACGAGGGAGAGCGGATGTGAGACCAGATCACCTTCGTGGAAATTGGTATCTGGACTACTGGGTAAGCGCGTCTGTCATACGTTGGAATGTTCACTTCTAGATGGACGCGAGTTTACGGAGAAAAAAAGAGTCGCCAACGAGAGAGATGCCTTGTCTTTTAAGGTGAAATTCGTCTTCGGCTGATAGGATTTTTTTAGGTTCCTTTCTTTGGCCTCTCTCGGTCAAATAGACGTTTCGATTCCAAGAGTCCTCTCAAAGATCAGTACCGTACATTTTCAGCCACGTCGCCACCGGAGGACGACCGATTGGACGAAGAAGAGTAAGCCCTACTTAGGAGGTTTTGAACTTTCAAAGCGTGTCTCATGTTCAGCTTGAGCCTGCATATGGTCTTTTTTTTTTTTTTTTTTATATATTATGATAAAGAAAAATGACACAATGATCTATGGACTTAGGTTTACTATGCAATGTTATTATTAAACTTTTAATTTGTTTGATATGAAACCTAAAATTTTAAATATTTTTTTTATAGTTTAAGGATTACACATAGTTTAAAATTTTTATAAGAGCAGAAAATCTCATGTCCAATCTTTTCTAAGTTTCTCTGTTTAAGTCTAGAATTACATTATTTCGCACTTAAGTCTTTGGCATTAGTCCCATAAGGCTTCCCAAGAACTTCAAAATTTTATCTCTCATCTCTCCTCTCACAAAGTTTTTTTTTTAATTATTATTATTATTATAATTTCTCATCGTTTCCTTCCCAAATTTTCATTTCCTCCCTTTTACCTCATTTTCCAAATATATCAAAAGAGAGGATTATACCGTTTTGCCTTTCCTGAATTCACATACTAAATATCACCTTCACTTTTCCCTCTCTTCTTGCTAATTTCTTCCGCGCACATAAGAACGCAAAGTGAGTCAAGTCAAAAAGCTACCGTGAAAAGGAGCAAATGTAAACTCTTTTTTATGAAGGTAAAAAGTCTGCATCACACTCATTGCGATTATGACCTGCTTTCACCTTAGCCAGGCACTTGCCAGAAAGTCAACAGTTTCGAAAATACCTTTGTAATAAAGATTGTTTGTACCTTTCAAATAATTGAATAAATAAAAAATATATTCATTATCAACGAATATATATATATATATATATATATATATATATTATTTTTTAATATTGATAACAATTTCTATTAATTATTTTTTTCTGAATGATACTAACAATCATTTTTAGAAAAGTATTTTAAATAATTCATTTTCACAAAATAATCTGATCATTGAATTTATATTTATAGGAAAAAAATTGTCACACAGAAAAATTAATGATTATGAAGGGGACACCATGGAGGGAGTTATCATAGTATCGCGATCACTTTTTGACTACTAGTATTTCACACAGAGTGCCATGCAATTAGCAAAATCATTAACGTTTTTTAGGTTAGAAGTACTACAAAAAAATATTTTTCATAAAATAATCTCATTCTTCAATTTATATTTTATGGAAAGAAATGATTACAAAGAAAAATTAATGATTATGAAGGGGACACTATCGAGAGAGTTATCGTAGTATCATGATCACATTTTGACTTCGATAATGAAAAGGGGTAAAAAATATTACAATTTCAAAAGGACTGCCCGGCAATTAGCAAAATCATTAGCATTTTTTAGGCCCAAAATACTACGACTCATGAAAATCACTTAAAGAATTTTCTTTTTGATAGATTGATGTCACATGCCGATCGTTTGGGATCGTAACCGTGCAGTGACTTAGACTTTTTTGGGATTGCTTGGATTGTCGGGGCACTTAAGCCAAGCTTTACTCGGATTGATCACTCACTCGCTCGTTTACCCAAATCGTAGAGGGGGAAAGTTTATAGAAAGAGAAGCTCCGGAAGAGAGGAAGGAGCTTTAAATTATTGAATGGTTAGATGGATACAAATGAGGGGGAGAACACATTTTCTTATACTTGAGGCCCTTAGATTACAACCATTGATCATACATTGATTTGGCAGACGAGATTGCATCTCTTAACCTACAAACTACCGACATTTATGTTGAGAAAGTTCAGCTCTTATCGCAATTACAGTATTGCTCGCCCTGAAAACATTCCGAAAGTTCTTGCGGGAACCTTGGCGATCTCGGGAGGTCTTCCTAAAAAATGCACGGTCCTTTAGTCATGGGAACCTCGCGGTCGTGACATTCTCCCCCATCCATTCGAGCGACACTCTCATTGGTCTTGGCTCAGAGAGTAGTCTTCTTGGCATGAGCTCGAGCCCTCTTATTTTGATTTCGCTTAGTTCTGAGCCTCTTGAACGGTGGATAATATTACTCCAACTTCAGCTCGGGCATGGCACGTAGCAAGCACCCAACCTCAGGGAATAGCACTTGGATTGGCATGTTGTGAATTGAAGTAGGAGGATCCAATCCTACTGTCAGCTTCTCCAAGGATGGTGGCTATGGTTGTGACTCGGTCATGTGCTTCTCAGTCTTTAGATTTCCGTCAAGGTGTCAGATTATGGCAATGGTCTTGGTGTTGATCGCTCCTTTCATCATGGGGATCATCGTCGTGCATTGTGGGTCAAGGATCATAATGGTCTTGGTCCTCATGTTGACCATGGACCTCACACTATGAAATAATTGCATGCCCAAAATGAGATCGTAGTCATCGAGGGGGATTATCTTGAAGGAGAGCTTGCCCTTCCATCCTCTAATTTGGACGTCCATGTTGGGAGTTGTTCCTACGCTTGCAAGTCTATTCAAGTTGATGGCCTTGAACGATTTCCCATTTGGCTCCATGTGAAGTCCTAAGGCTTTAGCTACCTTGGTGAACATGAACATGTTCAAAGTGCTTATGTCTACCAAGGCGTGTAGGACTCACCCACATACCTCGATCTCCACAAAGAACATGTCCATGTTTGGGGTAGTTTCCTTCTTTTCGGACGGCGACTGGGCTTGAACGGCATTGACATATTTCATGGTTCCAAGCAAAATTTGTACCTTTTCTTCTTTGGACTCCTCCTCCTCCTCCTCTTCTATGGCGAGGAGAGCGTTGATCTTACCCTTCGTTGGGCATTTTTGGGTCCAACGCTGACCTTTGCAAATAAAGCTAGGAGACGGCGGGGGTTGGTTGAACTTACTCGTGGTGTAGTACGCTTGGGGTTGACCCTTTTGGAAGGTTATACGCTCCTTCTCCCCATGTCTTGACTTGGTGGCCTTGATCTTTCGGCGCACGGGGAGTGTCTCCACCTTCGTTCTCGGATTGTCCATTTGACCTTTAATCCCTTGCTTGGTTCTTCGTTGAGTCAGCTTTGGTGAAGTCGACAAGGGACTTGGCCATGCTTAGTGCTCTCGTGAGACTCTTCACATCCTGACGTTTAAGCTCGAGTTGCGCCCATGGCTTGAGTCCATCCATGAACAGTTTGAGGGCCTCCTCCTCTCCAAGATTGTGTATTTGGAGTTTGAGCTCAGTGAATTCCTTCATGTACTCTTGGATCGTCCCTCTTTGTTCGAGGCGATGGAGCTTGCTATGGGCTTCTTGCTGAGCAAAATTGGGGAAGAAGTAGTCTTAGAACTCCTTCAAGAAGTCTTCCCATGTGTTCACGAGATCAACACCGCGCTTTGTCTTGTTGCACCTATTACACCACCAAAGCATTTGCGGTATTGGTGAGGAACATTGAAGCGGTTCTTACCTTGATCATTTCATCTTGGATGTTGATGGGCCAAAGTACTACTCCATTCTCCATACAAAGTTGTCCACCTCCTTGGCGGATCAGTTGCCTTTGAGTTCTTTGGGCTTCAGTACCTCTAGCTTGGGCATTGCTTGTGTGGGCATCATTGCATTCGCAATACTCATCTTGCATAGGGCAAGCTTGGTATTGAGCTCTTGGATCTCCGCCTTCATGGCTTTGACCTCATTCCTACGAGGATTCTCTTCCTCAATCACTTGGACTCGTTCCCTCAGAAAGTCGATCGTTGGACTCGTTCCCTCAGAAAGTCGATCGATGCTTCAAGGGCTTCGTCTTTGTCGTGCAACAAGGCCGTATCTTGGTTGATACCGTTCGTGAAGTCTTGATAGAGCAAGACCTCAACTTCCATGATGTGGTCTCTCACATCATCGAGTCCTTTCATGAACTCAGCAATGGCACTCCTTACCTTCGCGAGCTTCTCATTGAGTGCGGCTATGGCGTCCATCGAGGCTTCTCTTCTCTTGGTGGTCTCCTTGACTTGGATGGCCTCTCTTTCTATAATAGCTTCTTGGCTTGAAATTCTCTTGAACAGGTGGTGCTCCTCGATCTCTTGAAACGAATCTATTTTCTTGCTCTAATACCACTTGTCACGGGCTGATCGTTTTGGACCGTGACCGTGCGATGACTTGAGGCCCTTAGATTACAATCATTGATCGTACTTCGATTCGGCGCATGGGATTGCATCTCCTAACCTACCAATTATTAGTATTTATGCCTAGAGAGTTCTAGATCTCGGCGTAATTACTATATTGCTTGCCCTTGGAACTTTCGGAAGCTCTTGCGGAATCCTGGCAATCTCGAGAGGTCTTCCTCGAAAATGTATAGTCTCTTAGTCACGGGAACCTCACGAGCATGACACTGACATGAACTCATTGTAAGATTCAACTAAGCTGAATTTATAACACGATCGCTATGCATCTTTTTGATGAATTTACAAATTGATTCCATCTCCACCGATAAATTTGTAAGTTTTTTTTTTTTTTTTTTTTTTTTTTTTTTTTTTTGTTAATTTGTATATTTACACACATCTTTTCATCTATAAGATGAAAAAAAGAAAATGCATAGATATATCAAATGATCAACTATTGCACAACTATGGTCCGCCAAAAACTAGCCAAAAAAATTCTCGCACAACAATAAGCAATATGTACAAAAAGAATGAAATAAATTGCAAAAAAATAATAGAGCATAAAATCATAATTTCACACGATCCATGGAGAGTTTGTAAAACCATATAGTGGAGAATCCCCATGCTCATTTTCATTTGCACAACAAGGATTGGACTGCCTTTGTCGTGGTGTTGATGGCCATGGTGCAATTCATTTGAGAGGTCTTCCTCTTCTTGAACATGAACATCACTCTGATTTTTCCTTTGAACTCACCTTGACTGTTCAAGTTTATAATCTAAGAGCTCAAATTGCTCCCAAGATTTGAATCACTAGGCAAATTAGCAGAGCTCAAAGTCACGTTCACATTGATCTTCTTGGTGCTCATGAAGTTGGCTTTGCTCTTGGGAATGATTGCTTGTCCAACTTGGACACCCCCATAGATGAAGTTCATGGTGGAAACATCATACTTGAAGGGACCTTAGTTGGTATTTTTAATTATGACCGGAGCGACAAAGCTCATATTGAATGAGAGGGAGCTCCCACTCAGACATGATAGGCTTGATAGCGCTCTATTAAGAATATAAGACATTTAACATTCATAAACTTTACAAAACAATTAATACTGACAAGTAAGCCGTGCGACCAATGAGTACACTTGTACTTGGGAGCTCAAATTATGCACCTGTTAGGGATGACATAATGGCTACAACCCCGAAAAAGAAATAAACAATCAATGTTTCACAGTGCCCTAGACATATTTTGTTAAATCAGTTCAAGTATATCTATTCCTTAAAGGCTATACTTGATTATTCTCAAAACACCATGTATTTTTTTTTTTTTTTTTATTACCCAGGAACCTCGTATAGCCGGCAGCTGGCGAGTAAACCTAGGGGGACACGTAAGCGAGGGGACCCACCACCCCCGGTGTCCCACTTAAGACCCCAAGTGACCGTGAGGGGATTTGAACTCCTCCCCTTCATGAGGGGGAGAGAGCCCAAACCATTGTGGCCACCAAGGCGGTGGTCCATGTATTTATAATTATATTCGCAACCACAAAAAGCGATATAATTGGTCGACCGGTAAATACATGTGATAGATGTAAAACAACAACAATCTTCTTTCGCACTCATGTCCCTCTCTATTTCAGACCAACTACTTTCCTAGACATGTCTCATAAAACCATATCTATTCATGATCGCTAGTAACATGCTAAAATAGCAATATTGATCTTTCACTTTAAGAACATAGTAAGAAGTAACATAGGGTACAAAATGAGGTAAATTATAAATTACCTAAAGGGCTCACACGATGAGTAAATAGGGATAATTTCACTCATCTTCCCTTGTCGGTCGTATAATATACATGTAGTATGAATTACATGCTATAGTGGGTTTCTCTTTTTATAAGAGCATATGTCATTTATTAAATATATCCACTATATGGATCTTAACCTAAACATAGTCACGTGCTTCTCACGTACTCATGTTTAGCCCGGGTGCTATATCAGCTTGCTTTCTATAGTGCCAAATTAAGTACTCGCATTCGGTATCTTACAAGCATATATGATTATGGGACTATCATGTTCGGTCTTATTATAAACAAATCACATACCTCATCTTGACTCCAATCAAGGCAACATATTTTATATACCAGACTTGCTTTTCAGCATTTATTTGTACATAATGTCTCATCTCAATGTGCTAACTATAACACTTGAGGTGATTGCTCGTGTGAGTGAGCCAATAATTGCATGCTGACATACTTTCCAATAATATATGTGTGCTTGTGCTAGTCTCATAATGTATTTGTACTTATTGATAAAACATTAAGTCACTAATAAACAAATAAGTACAATACATATGTCCACATAAACATAAACCAATGATCCTCTACAATAACACATATCATATTCTATGCAATCCTAGTGACATCATGTGGGTCAAGAATATGTCTCTAGGAATAGCGTTCGTAAATGGATCAACAACCATTCTATTGGTTGGAATATATTGTAGGATCATTTTTTTCTACGCTATTATATCTCTTATGAAATTGTTCTTTATGTCAATGTGTTCTGTCTTTTCATGATACTTGAAATCCTTTATATAGGCAATGGCTACTTGACTATCGTAATAAACTATCACCGGTCTTGGAACCTCCGTGATAATGCCTAAATTTCCAAGAAACGTTTTAGCCATATTGCTTATTGCATTGCGGCAGAACATGCAATAAATTTCGCCTCCATCGTAGACAATACCGTGTATGTTTATTTCTTGCTATTCCAAAAAATTGCACCTCTATTGAACAAGAACGCATATCCAGAAGTCGATTTATGCTCATCTAGGTCTCCACCCCAATCAGTATCTGAGTAGCCTAATAGGCGTAAATCATTCCCTTAGTAACAAAGTCGATAATCCATGGTGCCTTTCAAGTATCTCAGGATCCTCTTCACTGCTTTCCAGTGTGTTTGACCGGGATTTGATTAATATCGGCTCACAAATCTCATGGCATAACATATATCGGGTCGAGTACACATCATAGCATACATCAAACTTCCAACCGCATTAGCATAAGGAACAATTTCCATCATTTTAATTTCTTTTAGAGTTTTAGGATACATTTCAGTACTTAGTCCTTCACCTTGCATGACAGGAGTATTAATGGGATTACAATGCTGCATATTGAAACGCTCAAGAATCTTCATTATATAAGACTCTTGTGATAAAGTAAGGAGTTTCCTTGATCGATCTCTTTCGATCTTAACTCATAATATATAATCAGCTTCTTTCATGTCATTCATTTCAAAATTTGAGGACAACCATTTTTTTGTTGTTGTGATAACCAAAATCTTGTTATTTCCAACTAATATAATATCGTCCACATAAAGTGATAAAATCACAAACTTATCTTTGGACCGCTTGACATATACACAGTGATCTTCTTCGATCATCATGAAACCAAAAGTTGTTATGGCTTGATGAAAACGGAGATAGCACTGTTTAGATTATTGCTTAAGGCCATATATTGAGGGATGAAGTTTGCAGACTTTATGCTATTGACCTTTCACTATGAAACCTATTGGTTGTTTCATATAAATTTCCCAATCTAGTTCTCCATTGAGAAATGCCATGTTTACATCAATTTGATGTAATTCAAGGTCAAAATGTGCAACGATGGCTAGAATAAAGCGTAATGAGGCAAACCTTACAGCTGGTAAAAACATTTCGTCATAATCTATACCCTCTTGTTGAGTATAACCTTTCGCCACAATGCGAGCCTTATACTTTTCAATGGATCCATCCGCCCTTCGCTTAATCTTAAAGACCAATTTGTTTCCAATGGCCTTACGATTGGGTAGTAGATCAACCAAGTCCCAGACATGATTTTCCCTCATTGACTCCATTTCATATTCCAAAACTTTTCTCCATTCTTCCTTATCAGAGGATGAGAGAGCCTCTTGAACAGTTTTAGGCTCAGCATCGTCTTTCTGAGTAATCATAAATGCTTCCCCTTCAATCTCAAAACGATGACGGGGAATACTTTTACGCAACTGAATTTCTCTTGAATCCAGTTCACCAAACGATGCAACACTCCCACTAGGTCTTGCATGTTGAGATAAATCTTCATTTCCCTTTATAATATCAGTGGGTGTGTTATTAGGATCTCCCATCTTATATAATTGGAAGTCCTTATCAATCTCACATCTACTAGGAAAATCGTTCTCCAAGAACGTGACATCTTGTGACTCCATTTGGTCACACTTCCATCAGTTTGTTCACCTATGAACACGTACCTTTTGAAGTACTCATAATATCTTATAAAGATACATTTCTTCCTTCTAGAGCCTAATTTGCCATATTTGTGAGAAGAATCATGAATATAAGCTCTATATCCCCACTGACATAGATTATTTAAGTCTGGTTTCCTACCAGTCCATAATTCATAAAGGGTAGAAGTAACCGATTTTGAGAGCACTCGGTTGAGTATATAGGCAACAGTCAATAACGTATCTCTCCAATATGAGATAGGTAAATTTGCTTGGTTCATCATAGACTTAACCATTTCTAATAGGGTTACATTCCTTCTCTCAGCTACCACATTTTGTTGTAAAGTACCATGAATAGTCAATTGTCATATAATCTCATTTTCATCACAAAGAGTTTTGAATTGCTCCAATAGATACTCACGTCCGCGATCGGTTCTCAATGCCTTTATTGTTTTATTCAATTAATTATCTAACATCGCTATATATCATCTAAAATAGTCTAATGCTTCTGACTTATGGGAGATTAGAAAGACATAACCGAAATGCGTGAAGTCATTTATGAAAGTGATGAAATATGAGGCTCCATGCCTTGCCCTCACACTCAAAGGACCACAAATGTCAGAATGTATGAGTTGCAATGGAAATTCGGCTCTAGTCCCTTTACTGAATGGTTTTTTAGTTACTTTTCCCGCTAGATCATGTTCACATACGGGTAGATCAACATTAATTAGTGATCCTAAAAGGCATTCTCTAGCTAAAATTTTCATTCTTTGCAACCCAATGTGATCTAGTCTAGTATGCCAAGTACTTGCATTAATCTCAACATTACTAGAAGATGCAATTAAAGAAAAACAACCATTGACACTAATATTGTACTGATCATAATCAATATCTAACACCATAAAACCATTCGATACATGACCTGAATCATAATAAACTGTTCCATACAAAATGTCAACACAATCACGAAATTCAATACGGAGACCAAGTTTTGTCGAATATCTATAGTATAAAGGACATCATGTAAGAATAGGTTTCGACCACCACATAAAATTAATTTACATGTGTCACTATCCTTCACTTCAATTTTTGAGTTATTCCCAACATATATCCATCTTCTTCCAGGTCGAATCCGACGATACTCCACAAATGCTTCTCGATCTCTAGCTACGTTGTTTGTTGCTCCTAAGTCTACAGTCCACATTGGATGAGATTCAGCAAGTATTACAGTGCTAGAAACAAAAGTATTATTTAAAGTAATTGAGTAATATGGTACATTTTTTAGCTTAGTACATTCACGAGCAAAGTGACCCATCTTGCCACAATTGTAGCAATTCATCTTGGCCCTGTCCTTCTTCCCACCACGCTTCTTGTGTTGGAAGGTCTTAACCCTCTTAGGTGCCTGATCAATCTTCTTCCCTTTGTTGTTGAATTGAGAATTCCTTTTGTGCTTGAAGCCCGAAGCTTTGCGTGAACTTGATTCAGTAACATAAGCATGGGTAGAGGATCTCGCAGTCTCTAGACGCTCATCCTCTAATTCCAAATGACGCGCTATATCATCAAAAGTGACAATATTCTCATTATGTATCATATTGATCTTCATATGCTCCCAATTGTCGGGAAGAGACCTTATAATAGTTTGAACTTAATGTTTATCAGTAAGGGAGTGACCTGCCAATTTCAGCTCACAAATCATGTTTGACATCTCTCGAAGATGCTGTCTCATCGTTACATTTGGGCACTTTCGGCATGTGTCAAACTTGATGGTGAGTCTTCTCAGCTGAGTGGCGGATGTACCCTCAAACTTATCTTTCAAGACAACCCACATAGCTTAAGCTTTATCATAACTTTCAAATTCACACATGAGATCATCTTGCATACAACTCAGCAACGTGATGCGAGCAATGCTATTTTTCATTTTCCAAGCTTGATAAGCTTCTAAATCTCTCATGTGTTGAGCTGAAGTTCCATATTCAAGTTCATCTATGATATGGTTGAGGGTTTCCAAAATCTCTTACTCCTTAAGGATGTATTGAAATTTTCGGTGCCAAATATCATAATTGTCACCGTTCAATTTTTCACCCTTATTGAGGTCAGCCACAATGATCTTGGATACTAAAGTCATAATCAATTGCTATAACACATTGACATAATAAACGCAGAATCAATACTAGCACATATTTTAGAGTAACGCATATATTTAATTTGCAGCAAAGACAAATTAAATTAATGAAAATTCAACAAAAGATACAAAAATAAAAGTTTACTATGTTCCCAATCAGCTCCCATGTACAATTATTATATTATCATTAATTAGTTTAATTTGCGCAAATTTCAAGTTCTAGGTAAGAACTCATTTGAATTCTACCAACCTATGAACTCCCACTAGAAAAAATAATTATATGACCTCATGTAATTTCTACATTTTTCCATTAACACAAAAACATAGCATGATGTGAACCAACGTACAAAAAATAATTATGCTGTAACTATAATTAAAATCATAATTCAACATGTAACGGAAAAACAAGGATTTTCTACCATTATTTGAATTTTCTTGGAACTAGAAAACTGCAAATATATTAAATTATATGCATGTTACCATCGAAATAAACTCTACACAGCATATATGACATCATTTTCATATAGGCTAGCTACTGTATTTCCAAAAATATATGAAAATACAAGCTAAAAAAGAATAAATTACGCATTAAACCCCAAAAAATACGCGTACTTAGGGTTTCCTACACATTTCCATACATTTATAAAATTCAAAAATATAAAATAATTAAATCAAAGTTTAGAGCTCAACCATACGAACCAAACGTCGTCGACCACGCTCCAATCGGAGCTCCCATGCGCTCACACGCACCACCTGAGTGTGTGGCGCGTGTGGCACACGTGCCAGCAAGCCTTACAGGCTCTTGGCCGGTCCGATCGATTTGACCGTCGGATCGGTTGACCGATCCAACTGTTGATTGGTTTGACTGGTTTGACCGCTGGTCCGGCTGACCAGTCCGATCGATTGACCAGTCAACGGTTGGGTCGGGTCAACGAGTTGAGTCACGGGTCGGGCCTCGAGTTGGGTCTCCACTTGGGTCACTAGCCGATGACTGGCCGGCCAATCGTTGCTAGTTGTGACATCATTCCAGCGGTTACCGATCGTTAGATGACGTTATGGATGACGTTATCCATGACATCAGCATGCGTCGCTTCGCCGATGTGCGCGTGACGCTCATGCACTGGCTTTCCCAGCGCTTTGAGCGCGTGGCGCCCACATACCGCGACTTCTGGCCACGGGTGTGGACGCATTCGGCCTCATTCGGCGACGCTTCGACTCACCATTGAACTCGTCTTGACTAGTACTTTTACATGGTATATTTGAAAATTGATTTTGGCCAAAAAAATATGTCGAAATTTGGCCAAAACCGTACGGGTGTACGCGACCCCGAACCCATTCTTCGCTTCGGTTTGTTTTTGATGATTCAGTTAGCAATTCCGAGTAATAAACATCCAAACAGAATAGATTTCATTCTCTTGATCCCGATATCAAGTGATAAACAAGAAAATTCGATGAAAACAAGCAGAAATCACGACATAACTTTGATACCAATGTTAGAAATCAAGTTAGCGGAAGATGATTTACTTGTTTCCGATGCGCAGTCAATAATTTATCCCGAAACGATCATTGAATTGCGGATGAATCACGAATAAAAATGCTTCACGTTGGTCTGAATGCAATCATGAGGAAAACACCTGATTTTCGCTGCATAAATGTTGATTGTTCTTGTTATGAAGAAATGTAGAGGCTTTTTTTAATTTTATTTATTTATTTATGGAAAGGGGATAAACAAAGGAGAGGATTTTCTAAGCGTATGTTCTACCAACCGTGCTAACGGTTGTCTTCTGGAGTCTTTTATATGACTCAATCACATCCCTTCAAATGGTGTCTTTCCATCGTAGCGTATCAAGGTGAAACGGTGCGTTCTTATCGCACTCCATCATGGACGTACTAATTTAGTACAACAAGTCCCAACAGTCAGGGTTTGGATGTTGAACTCGGCAATCTTGAACTTGGGGAACCTGAACTTCATGATGACCAGGACAAAGAAGAGAGCTTGGACGACCTGAAAGATGACGAAGGCAATGATGCTGATCGTCCACTTCATCCTCTTCTTGCGCTTCACCTCATCGTCCTCCATGGTATAAAGCGATTCTTGATCGCTCTGGTGATAGCCGTTCGTTGCAGGTGGTTGGTATTGGTTCTGGTTTTTCTCTGCCATTTGGTAATATTCTGCAAAACCAGGAAGGAATTCAAGTTTCGTTGCTTCGAAGGAATTGGATATGTGAGAATGTAGTGAGGCTGGAGAAGGGAGGGGTGTGTGCTTAAGGTTTACATAAAGTGTTCAGAGTGAGAGTACGTCCAAAAAGAAGCATCCATGGGACGAAGAGAGCCATGTGATTTGACTCCTGACCTCAAACGCGTCGTCCAAATTTTCACTTCTAGAGAAACGCGAGAGTTTAGTGGGAATCTGTCAGGGAAAAAGCCATGATGGTGAGGAAAAGGTAGTCTTGGTCACTACTATGGCCCTGTTTTCCATTCCGTCCAAGATGAAAGTAAGTTTTGTGGTATAAACTGTCATCATCGTGAGAGATTACTTGCGAATATTCATTAGCAAACATTGCCAGTCGGAAAGCTAGTAATGCGCTTCGATAGTTTAAGAAGTGGAACCCTCGACTTAGTCACACTCTACTTCCAACGGCATACAATGGCCTGCCAATTCTGCATAGGCGGGCGGGAGACTCAATCCTGTTTTCCAGAATGGCTTCGAGTCAACATATGAGTCATCGAGTATGGTGCATATTGTAAAGTGGCACGTCAGTATTCTCGAGGCATTATTTGGGGAAGTTACAAAGAGGAGAGGTATGCCACACATGTATCAGAGGGACACAAGAAGATCTGTACTATTATGCTTATATAACATGGAATACAAATTTGGCATTATCTATCTTTATAAATGTGTGATCCTTCTATATATGCAAAAAAAAAAGTGAAGAAGAAAGAATACTGAATTGGATATCGAGTATAATATTATGTTAGCATGTTATGTAATACGAGTATTGAAATAAGATCTATGCTTGAGATATGCAACCCGACCGTTTTAGTAGTGGTGGCAAAGGTACAATCATGTCTTTGGACCGTCCAAGTTAATCGGTTCTCTATTTCCTTTTTTTTTTTTTCCTTTTAATTTCGTTCCTTTTTACGCTTTCCTGGTTTTTCGAAAATGCGCTCTTTCTTCCCACAATCCGAACACTATGTACGTAGCACAGATGGCATGCGAGCCACCATCGATCAGACGTCGCTCCCTCATCATCCCTCCCAACACCCGCAAAAGGCGTCGCAAACTTTGCCTGCCATCCTTGTCCCCGCCGTGTACTCTCCCCTTAATTTCAGTAATTTTCTATCATCTTTAAAAATTTATGTGTATAGGCAAGTAATTTGTGAAAAGACAACAAAGAATGCTCTTAAATCTATGAAAAAAAAAACTAGTATGAAACAAATGTCAGAAATACATAGTCGAAATGAAACGTTTCATAATAATGCACAAATAATGAAAACTTGACTAGGACATCATGTTAAGATTTAAAAGTACCAATTCTAAAATTTTAAATTCTTAAATAGATAAAGTAAGATGGATAAAAGGTCGTGACAAATTAAGAAAAAAAAGCCTAGCTATGAGACAACCGTGCCTTTATGATACTTCAAAAGTCAAAACAATCAAGCTCTAAAGATCTAGGAAAGGCTGCTAAAAGGGAAAACAGCTTAAACCATAACAGTTTCGTTACTTTTCACCTTTGACTTAACACGAGATTGCAAAATTGGATGTCACACAGAGTCCTTGTGCGGACAAACTAGATGTACAGAACCCAAGTGGATATATGACTCAGTTTCCAGGAATAACTAAATACTTTTGTGCAAAAAATATCGAGAGGCCATTGCGTTGGCATGCCTTGAAGTTTTGCACTGTAAATATTAGAAATAAAGTTAGATTCAGTGCTATGAACTGATCTTATGGTTCAACCGAGCAGACTCATTTGCCAATACTGTATCATAGTTATATAGAATAAAATGTGGCGGTTCCACTGACTTTCCACTACTTAAAAAAATAAAAATTAAAAATCTCAGGCAATGGCCAAAGCTGAAAAACTATCGCTTATGGAGAAAATATTGGATACGTTTGTCTTATCACTAGTGAAGTTCAGCCGCGAGACATGCCGCGACTAGTCATCCTTGGGCTATCCCCTGCTGTCAAGAACCATTAGGGACAGAAATGAGCCACGGCCAGAGCCCATCACCCGGGATCGTCCACTCGTCCCTAGAGGTCCTAACTACGCCACAAATAACTCAAAGATGTCTACACTAACTCTAAACCATGGCAATCCGTATATAAGAAATACAGGGACCAGTCGTTCTCTGTGGGGAAAAAGTAAAGAAAATCCAAAGGACATTGTGTCCGGCACATTATGTGACGTGTATACGGAACAAATAAGGAATTTATAAATGAATGCTCAATCAACAGGATGATAGAAAATACATAAATTTCTCAATTCAATCCCTGGAAAACTCGTGGAAAGAAAACATAGAAGTGAGCTCACAAAATATAAATAACGAGAATTACACTTGGCATCTTCATTTACACGACAAGGATTGGACGACCTTTGTCGTGGTATTGATTGCCATGGTGCAATTCATTTGCGAGGTCTTCTTTTTCTTGAACATGAACATGACTGTAATCTTTCCTTTAAGCTCGCCCTGACTGGTCAATGTTATGACCCCAGAGCTCAGTTTGCTCCCGAGATTTGAATTGATATTGCTGGGCAAATTAGCAGAGCTCAGAGTCACGCTCACATCGACCTTCTTCGTAGATTTGAAGTTGGCCTTGCTCTTGGGGATGATTGCTTGTCCCACCTGGACACCTCCATAAGTGAAGTAAACAGTGGAGGCGTCGTACTTGAAAGGACCCCAGTTGGTGTTTTTAACTCGGATCGGGGCAACGAAGCTCATATTGAAAGAAGGCGAGGCCTGAGTCTCGACGGTCAGAGTCTGGACGGGAAAGTCGCCGACCCTGAACTTGGGGGATTTGAACTTCATGATGACCAGGATGAAGAAGAGGCCTTGGACTACCTGAAAGATGACGAAGGCGATGATGCCGATCGTCCATTTCATCCTCTTCTTGCGCTTGGCTTCCTCATCTTCCATGGTATGAAGTGATTCTTGATCGTTGCGGTGATAGCCGTTTGATTCGGGTGGGTGGTATTGGTTCTGGTTCTTCTCTGCCATTGCTAGATGGTCTTGTGGGGAGCCGGTTTATGACTTGTGAGTTTTTTCTTCTCCGAAGGAATTGAAGATGTGAAAACTGAGAAGGCTGAGATGCTGAGAAGTCCTGGTTATGCTGAGGTATATATACGATGTTTGGGACACATCACAAGTGGATATAAGATTCCATTTCCAGGAAACTGCAATTTGATTAGAGGGGCCAAACGCGTCCGAACGTTGAAAGCATGTATTTCTAGAAGAATGCGAATTATTGTTAGTATGACTTTCGGACATTGCTTTTTCAATAAATAAGGACACCTTTTAATGGTGGGACCATATTATTCTATCAATAGAAATTCGATCACATGAACTGATTGGCCTCCCTGAGCGCTTTTAACAAATTATATTTTCCATCTGGTGCTAAACCAGAGGTTAAGGCACGATGGGGCCAGAAGCGAACCCAGTCCAGAGCATGTCTCTTTTGACTTCTAAAATATCATCATCCTCACGACGATGACGCCAATTGCTTATATTCAGGTACTTTATATCATAAATTAAATGTCAATTCATGTGATACATATGGGATATATTGCTAAAAAAATTGACATGGATTATTTGGAGACCGTCAATGATTAGATAACATGAAATAAAGTGAAATCTATTAATCAATAAGGTGTTGGCTTAGCTGGTAAAAGAGTTGGCACATTGTGATATTGGGTTCAAGTATAACATTACTCAAGAACTAAATATCATATTTTAGACTCACCCGGTATTGCTCTTCAAGCCCATGTGGCCTGAGCTCGCCTATATATTAGACCTACTAAATGTGAACGATCAGATTGACATTTTGAGATTCTAGGTAAAAATATTATTTGTTAGGAGTTAGAGTGATGTGTCAAGGTTAACTCAATGTAACCAAAGAAAAATTCCTTCAGGGGTGATTGATTTTAGGATAGATCAATTCATACCCTAGAACCAGAATCAATCCACATGCTCCTATAATCGGATTGAATTGAATTAATCAATCCGGTCTAGTTCCCAGGTGAGTTTAGAAATTGGCGGGGATACTTGTGATCTTGGGTTCAAGTATAAAATTACTTGAGAATTAAATAACCTTTTTTAGACCCACCCACATTGGTCTTCAAGTCCATTTGGCCCATAATCCATTAGGCCCACGAGATGTAAAAAAACAGAACGACATTATAATTTATTAGGACTAAGAGTGATGTGTCAAGGTTAACCCAAGGTACATCATCATTATGTAGCCAAAGCCCTTAATTATAGGGGCAATCGGTTTTAGGGTGTGAACATCCGACCCTACCCTAGAACTTGAGGACTGATCCACTGGGTCTTGGAATCGGACCAAATTGTACCGACCGGTCCAATCTAGTTCGCGGGTGAGTCCAAGAACCGGCAGGGATATTTTGTGATCTTGGGTCAAGTATAAAAAGACTCAAGAACTAAATATCCTTTTTTGGACCCACCCACATTGGTCTTCTAGCCCATTTAGCTCGGAGCTCACCTATAGTCTTTTAGGCGCATGAGATGTAAACAAACAGATCGACGTTTTGAGATTTTAGGTACAAATATTAGTTATTCAGACTTAGAGTGATGTGTCAAGGTTAACTCAAGATACATAATCACTATGGAACAACAACCAAAAAAAGCCCTCAATTATAAGGGTAAGTGGTTATGGAGTGGGTTGGTTCCCACTTTGGAATTGGCTCACTTGGTCTTGGAACTAGACTGGACCGAGCTGATTGGTTTGGTTTGGGTCCTGAATAAGTTCAGGAACCGACAAGGATATCTTCTTTTTAGCCTATGAGGAATCGTTTGTTCATTCACTTGTGAGTCAGCACACACTTGTACTCTATAGTACTCTGTTACACTCCAATAAATAGAGATAGACCGTCTCCCAGTTGTCTAACCCCTCGCTTCTTCTCTGACCAGCAACAGCTCTCTCTGTTCTTAGAAAGTTAAAGAAAAAGGTGTGTAAGAGAACAAACATCGAATGAAGGAAGCGCGTGATTGCATGAGTTAGAGAGCGAGAAGTGAGAGGAATAAGACTGAGTGCGCAAGAAGGGCTAAGGGAGGCGCTGCGTGACCGCGTGAGAATGAGAGACGTGAGACTGAGTGAGAGTTGAGAGGGATGAGCGGTGAGAGAGAATGGGAATTTAGGGTCGCCAACGCGTCCCCACGTTGAGATCATCATGTTGTCTAGAGGAACGCGACTTGGGTCGAGTATGATCGCCGGACATTGCTTTTTCAATAAAGAAGGATGACCCTTTTACGGTTGGACCTATTATTCTATCAATAGAAACTTCGATAACATGAATTCCTATGTGAACTGTATTCTTTTTTCCCTCTTTCTTTTATGTTTGTTTGTTTTTTTTTCAGCTGGGTGCTAAACCAAAGCTTAAGAAACAACTGGGGACAGAATCAAACCTAATCCTGAGCATTCCTTTGACATCTAGAATATCATTATTCCCACGGTGCTAAACCGAAGTTTTTAGTTACAGTACTGGATCCAACGATTAAATTTCTGTTCATGTGATACATACGGGATATATGGCTAATTTGACGTGGTTTTTTTTTTTTTTTTTTTTTTGGAGGTCGTGGATGATCAGATTGCACGAAATAATAATTGCAAAAAAACACATTATGAGATCAGGCTGGACATATTTGACCGCGGTTAGCTATGGAGGAATCGTGTGATGCTTACATGGAATACTCCGCGAGGTTCTACATAAATTAATCATTGCTTTGGAGACTACTTGATGACTCCTGTCATCATACGAAGTCCAATTTCACCATATTGCTCTATTGTACTTCTTCTAGATGACATTCCATTTATCTTATGAGGTCTCAATAACATTAGATAGTAGCAAACGTACATGGCCACCAACATAAACAAATAATATAACAATGCGAGTACAAAAATTTGTTTGCACGAGCATATAAGAAATAGAAACTTTCATTTGCTAATGAAAATGAATACACTTATAATTAAGAATTGTATATATGTCAATGTCTCAATTCTATTTAAATTATCTTTTTTGGCTGTCATTGTATCACGTAAAAGTTCATTAAACAAATTGGATGTTTACCTCGTTAACTCCACATAAAACTAAATGTTATGGATATTTGCTGCTTACAAATCCAAATTTCGATGGTCTAATTCCCATGAAATATTATTGTGCAATATTTCCCTGCTCAAACGATATAAAATAAATGAACGAAAAATAGTTTTATCATCAATGATATATTTGACTAGGCTTTACTAGCATAACAGTTTTTGGGCCACTATGAGATTAGTTTTGAGCTTCAAATTCTAGAAAGACTAGGCCCCACAATATTTTTTGATTATTTGTTATTTATTTTTTTAAGCCCAAACTGACTATTAATCTCACAATGGATTAAGAACTTAATTTGCAAACTGAAAAGATTTATGACTGAATTGGCAAAAATATAATAAGTTTAGAAATTTTTGAACAATTTTCCCTTGTAACACATGACGGTTCCAATTTTAATTTTTTTAATACTAATCGACCTTTCACTACTAAAAAAATGTTTTAGCGACGGCTAGGATTGTTCGTAGAAGCTGAAAAATTATTGCCTCTGGGGTTCTACGACGGGACTTATGCGGGGCTAGTGGCCACCCTTCGGCAAGCCGGTGATGCGGACAATGAACCTCGGTCAAAGCCCATCTTCACGGACTGTCGGTTCGTCCCTAGGAGTCCCAAGTCAACAACAAGTGGAGCTCTCTGTCCGCTTCGTAGTTAGGAGATCCAAGCCAATATGTCAGCACTAATTCTACACCATGGCAAGCCAAATGAAAGAAATACAGTGCACCAGTCATGCTCATGATTTTCTTTTGTCGAACACAAGTCATCCTCATAATGAAAACACTACTCTGTGTAAGGAAAAAGAACAAAAAAGCACATAACGTGGGTATATAAAATGACATGAATACAGAACAAACAAAGAATTTACAAATGAATGACCCCATCAATAAAAAGAGAGAAATATATAAATTTCTCTATTTAAGCTTTGGAAAGCTGGTGGAAAAAAATAACAAGCAAGCTCACAAATTATAGATCACTGAAAATTACACTCAACATCCTCATTTACACAACAAGGATTGGACCGCCTTCGTTGTGGTATTGGTGGCTATGGTGCAATTCATTTCTGACGTCTTCTTTTTCTTGAACATGAACATGACTGTAATCTTTCCTTTAAGCTCGCCTTGGCTAGTCAATGTAATGATTCGAGAGCTCAATTCGCTCCCCAGATTCGAATTAATATTAGTGGGCAAATTAGCGGAGCTCAGAGTCACGTTCACGTCGATCTTCTTAGTGGATTTGAAGTTGGCCTTGCTCTTGGGAATGATCGCTTGTCCCACCTGGACGCCTCCATAGGTGAAGCTAATAGTAGAAGCATCATACTTGAAGGGACCCCAGTTGGTGTTCTTGACTCGGATCGGGGCAACGAAGCTCATGTCAAACGAAGGTGAGGCTTGAGTCCCAACATTGAAGGTTTGGACGTTGAACTCACTAACCCTAAAATTGGGGGACTTGAACTTCATGATAACCAGGACGAAGAAGAGAGCTTGGACTACCTGAAAGATAATGAAGGCGATGATGCCGATCGTCCATTTCATCCTCTTCTTGCGCTTGGCCTCCTCATCCTCCATGGTATGAAGTGATTCTTGATCGTTCCTGTGATAGCCATTGGATTCGGGTGGTTGGTATTGGTTCTGGTTCTTCTCTGCCATTGCTGGATGGTCTTGTGGGGAGCTTGTTTGTGATTCTTGAGTTCCTTTCTTCTATGGAGGAGTTGGGGATGCGAGAACTGAGAAGGCTGTGAATATTGAGAAGTCCTGAGTATGCTCTGCTTTATATCCAATGTTTGGGACCCAACAAATGTGGATATGAGACTCGAATTCCAGGAAAATGCTATTAGTTTGAGACGCCGACGCGTCCGAACGTTAGCAATCACACGTTTTTCTAGAGGAATGCGACTTAGTCTTAGTATGATATTCGGACATTGCTTTTTTAATTCAAGAAGAACGCCTTTCTTTGGTTGGACATATTATTCTACCAATAGAAGCTTCGATGACATGTACTGAATTGCCTTCCTGAGTGCTCTACCGGATTCTATTTTCCTCTTCTTTATTATATTCTTTCTTCCTCTGGGGGCTAAACCAAAGCTTAAGGCACCATGGGGACAGAAGCAAACCCAGTTTCGGAGCATATGTCTTTTGACTTCCAAAAGATATCATTATTTCCACGATGCTGCGGCCAGTTGTTTAAAATATGGCGAAATAAATTTAACATGGTTTAACTGGAGATCCAATTATGAATTATGGCGAAATAAATAAATTACAACATTCGGAACAATGTCTCACATTGTTGGATTTGCTGATCTAATTTATGCTTTCATCTGGCACTTCTAGCAGCTATAGTTATTTCCATCAAGATAAAGAGGTCTCGTATTTGATTGTCCTTCATAAACTCCCACGGCAATATGACTAGCTATGAAAAATGTTTGTACTCTTGAAATTGAATACTTCAAAATATATGAGCAACTTTCCTTAATATCAATTGTTATAGCTAAATATGCAACCTAGATGGGGTGAATAGGCCAATAATCGAAACTTGATACATTCTATGGAATTGTTAAGATCGAGTTTGATTAACACAAGAACTATTTGATATATAATAGATTAAGTTGCGAATATCAAGTAAAATATGCTTCTATCAAACAACTATGAAAATAAATGATAGCGGTTCAGCTTATACCAAACTTATGTTCATTATAATGAACTAAGGGTCTGTTTGATAATTGGTCAATTCTTGACTATTTTTGTCCATTAATTTCCTGGAACAAAAAAAGAACAAAAATCGATTTGGTGGAGTAAGAAGTAGAAAAAAAGTTACTTCTCTGTTCTTAGGAACAATTCTAGAATTAAGCTATTTATTTTATTTTATTTTTTTTTCATCCTCTAGCCATTCACCGAGGTCAATGATGGCTAGCAACTATCCATTGCCGAGACCTAGTGAATGACTAAAGGAAGAAGAAGAGAAGGAAAAAAGAAAGAAAAGAAAGATAAAAACTTCCTTACCAAAAAAAGAAGAAGATAAAAACTCAGAAAATTATTAAAAAATTAAAGGGAATTCATAATCACAAAAAATATTTTAAGGGTTGTACCAAACGTATTAATGTTTTTTTATTCCGGAAATATTTTTTTTTTGCAATTATCAAACATGTTTAAATGTTTAGAAACTCGTATGGGGAACAGAATCAACATTATTCTGAATAGAAATTATTTCCGAAAATATAATAATAACCAAACAGACCATAACAAGCACGAACAAGCATGATTCCACTATTAAATTTGAGAGGTTACAACGTAGCTAGTACCGCTTCTATCCAAAGCTAGTAGATCACGCAATCAAATCCTAAGCACTATTACGACACCATACACTTCTCAAAAGGGATTACATATGTCCGCCGAGAATCTGCCAATGGCGACAGCGAAGGGAGGTGCTGCAACTGCAACGAAGGAAAGGACTTCTGTGGCTGAACAGGGGCAATTTTTTCTTTTTGACACTCATCAACTTATTAGTGGGTGTAAGAAAAAATTGCCAACCACATCAAGTCACCGTAATGGCGCTATGCAAACGATGAATATTTTCTCCATTCCCTTCTTGGTAAATCTCCTAAATAATGCCCTGAGAACGTTGACACTCGATGACTAATCCATTGACTCAATTCTAATGTGAAAAACAGGATTATGTCCTCGGCCCACCTTGGCACAGTTGGCAGGAAATCAGGACAAAGAAGAGGCCGCTAATAGAGAAAAAGCTTAAGCCACAACAGTTCCATAGAGTGCCTTGTGTGAACAAACTGTATAAGAACACTTTTTGTGCAAGGAAAATTGCGAGATGATTGTTTTAGGATGCATTAAAGTTCTCCCCTGTAGATACAAACGTAGAAATAAGTTTTGGCTGAGTGCTATGAACTGATTTTACGGCTTAACGAGCAGAATTGTTGTAGTAATTGACCTTTCACTACTAAAAATTTTTTCAAGCGACGCCTAAGACTATCACTACAAGCTGAGAAACTATCACTAGTGAGCTTCAGCAGCGACAGGACATGTGGCCACTAGTCAGCTTTATGCGTAGACGCTGATGGGGACGGTACGCATACTAGCACCCAGTGCTCGAGCCATGAGGCATGGGAAGCGAACCACGGCCAAAGCCCATCGTCAAGGCTGGTCAATTTGTTCCTAGTGGTCCGACGTACAGAATATGTGGAACTCTCTGTGCACTTCATAGTTAAAAGATCCAATTCAAGATGTCTGCACTAATTCTAAACCATGGGAATCCAGAAGGAAGAAATGCAGCGGACCAGTCTTACTCATGATAGTTTTTTTTCGGCCGAAGGATGAAAACAGTATTCTCTACGGGGAAAGAAGAAAGGGAAAATCCGAAGTACGTGGGGACGGTATTTAACGTGACATGTATCCAGAATAAATTAAGAATTTACAAACGAATCTCCCAATCAACAATAAGATAGAAATACATAAATTTCACTATCTAATTCATGAATAACTCGTGGAAAGAATATGTATATGCGGGCTTGCAAACTATGGATTGCCGAGAATCACAATTAGCATCCTCATTTACACAACAAGGATTGGACTGCCTTTGATGTGGTATTGATTTCCATGGTGCAATTCATTTGCGAGGTTTTTTTCTTCTTAAACATGAACATGACTGTAATCTTTCCTTTAAGTTCGCCTTGACTGGTCAAAGTTATGATCTCAGAACTCAGTTCACTCCCGAGATTCGAATTGATGTTGCTGGGCAAATTAGAAGAGCTCAGAGTCACGCTCACGTCAATCTTCTTGGTAGACTTGAAGTTGGCCTTGCTCTTGGGGATGATTGCTTCTCCCACCTGGACACCACCATAAGTGAAGTAAACAGTGGAGGCGTCATACTTGAAAGGACCCCAGTTGGTGTTCTTGACTCTGATCGGGGCAACAAAGCTCATGTTGAACGAAGGCGAGGCTTGAGTCCCGACGGTCAGAGTTTGGACGGCAAGGTCGCCGATCCTGAACTTTGGGGACTTGAACTTCATGATGACCAGAACGAAGAAGAGAGCTTGGACTACCTGAAAGATGACGAAGGCGACGATGCCAATCGTCCACTTCATCCTCTTCTTGCGCTTGGCCTCCTCATCCTCCATGGTATGAAGCGATTCTTGATCGTTCCGGCGATAGCCATTCGATTCAGGAGGGTGGTATTGGTTCTGATTCTTCTCTGCCATTGCTAGATGGTCTTGCGGGGAGCTGATTTGTGATTGTTGAGTTTATGCTTCCCTGAAGAAACTGGAGATGCAAGAATTGAGAAGGCTGAGAATGTTGAGAAGTCCTAGTTATGCTAAGGTATATATATGACTTTTGGGACACAAGACGAGTTGATAGGAGACTCAATTTCCGGGAAGCTGCTACTAATTTGAGACGCCAACGCGTCGGAACGTTGCAATCGTCATGTATTTCTAGAGGATTGCGACTTCGTTAAGGTATGACCTTCGGACATTGCTTTTTCAAAAAAGTGGGGCACCTTTTTGTTGTTGGGCAATATTATTCTATCAATAGAAGCTTCGATCACATGAATTGGTTGGCCTCCCTGAGTGCTTTTAACGTATTCTATTTTCCAAGTGGGTGCCAAACCGCACTCTAAACGTCAACTCATGTGGTACATGAGTGAATGACAAAAATTATCTAGAGATCATCAATGATCAGATCGCATGAAATAAAATGAAACGTATAAACCAATAAGGTGTTGGCTTAACCATCAAAATGGTTTGCGTATATTCTTGCGATCTTCAATTCAAGTTTAAAATTTACTCGACAACTGAAAATCCTTTTTTAGCCCCGCCCAAATTGGCCAATTTGGCCTGAGCGCGCGTGTAGTCTATCAGGTTCAAGCCCATAAGATGTAAATGGACAGATCGATATTTTGAGATTTTAGGCCTCCTTTGTTTCACGAATTTTTTTTTTTCCTGGCTTTTAGATTGCTTATAAAAATAAGTCAATGGAAAAGATTTCCTATTCAATAGAAAATCACTACTAAAATTCAGAAAAAATGAATTCCTTTTTAAAAAATTAGAAATCATTTTCTAAAATATGATAAATTATTAATGCTTGGATCATAAACTCTGCGCTCGAGCACAGGAACCTCAAATGCTCGTTCCTGGGCCCTTGGCACTAGAACTGAGACTATAGGTCAAGGCTAGGTCTATTGGGGTTTATCAAGGGCAAGCCTGAGTCTATCTAGGCAAGGCCCAAAGCACCTCTACCCATCCTCGGAACTCTAATGCCCGTGTTTGGGACCTCGGTGCCCAAGGCTCAAGTCCTCGGCACCCAAGCTTAGGTCCATTGAGGCTAGGCTAAGGACTTTTACGCCGAGCCCAAGCCCTCGGCGCTCTTGCCTTGGTCCATATAAGTTGGGCCTAGGATGCTAGCCATCGCGCAAAGGTCCATCGAGGCCAGGCCTGAGACAACAAAGCATGGGACGCTGCACACAATAACATCGAGGCCGGGCCCTAGACCTAGTTGTCAAGGAGAGATTATAGTTATCAGTTTCTTCCTCTAGATTTATAAATTTACCACACAATCTTTCCATCTACAAATTGAATCGCAATGCACAAAACATATTAAATGATCAAACTACTGCACAACAATGATCCACGAAAAACCAACAGAAAATGTTCTCATACATAATTTCAAATAATTCGTGCAAAGCTTGCGGAACCATCTAATGTAGAATCACTGTCCTAATTCTCATCTGCACGATGAGAATTGGACTGTCTTTATTGCTGTGTTGATGGCCATGGCGCAATTCATCCGGTAGGTCTATCTCTATAACATAAACGTGTCTATCACATTTCCTCTGAACTCACTTTGATTGTTCAAGTTTACGACCCAGAGCACAAATTGCTCCCGAAATTCGAATAAGTAGGCAAATTAGCAAGGCCCAAAGTCACGTTCACATTGATCTTCTTGGTGCTCTTGAAGTTGGCCTTGCTCTTCGAAACGATCGCTTGTCTCACTTGGACACCCTCATAGGTAAAGTTCACAGTAGAAGCATTTACTTGAAGATGCCCCAGTTGGTGTTCTTGATTCTGATTGGAGCGACAAAGCACATCGAATGAGGGCGAGGCCTGAGTCCCAATAGCTGGGCTTTGGACGCTGAACTCAGCGACCCTCAACTTCATGATGACTGGCACAAAGAAGAGAGCTTGGACAACCCGAAAGATGACGAAAAAGATTATGCCAATTGTCCACTTCATTCTCTTCTTTCGCTTTGCCTCCTCGTCCTCAATGGCATGAAGCAATTCTTGAAACCTCAGGTGAGAGCCATTCTATTGAAAATATATCTCGAACTTGAGCCCAAAAAAATAACTTTCTTAATCCAAATAAGTTTCCTTTAAGGGTGAAGGATTATTTCATAAGGAATTATGCAATTAAACGTTATGTAAGTTATTGAGTATATTGGAGGCTGGAAAATACTGAAAGTGTTTGAATGACTTAAATGTAGTTGTAATTTCCATTGTATCACTCAATCTATAATAGAATTTTATGCTGCTCTTTTCGGGAACGTAGATCAATCCTATCGAAATATATAAATTCGTTGTCCAAATATTTTCTTATTTGATCTATTCTCTTGTTTGATTGATCACTTTCTTTCTGTGACACTATGGATTCAGGTGGTCGGTATTGGTTCTGGCTCTTCTCCACCATACGTTAGTATTCTGCTAAACCAGGAATGAATCAAGTGTTTCTGTGAAGGAATTGGATAAGTGAGAATATAGTCGGAATGGCGACGAGAGGTGCGTTGGTCAGGTTTGTGTACAGTGTTGGGAGAGAGTGTTTGTCCAAGGAAGCACCCAATGGACAAAGAGAGCCACTTTCCTGGAAATTAATGTGATTTGACTCCGCACCTCAAACGCGTTTTTTAAATCTTAACCTATGTCCACGTCACTTGTCGACCTTGAACATCTTATGTTTAGATAAATCTTAGTAGATCTTGAAGAATTGAGGGTTATAGCACCTCAAAAAAGATTGATATATATTTTATTTGCAAATGCATTTACAACAAACAAATAATCTCATAAATATGGGGAAAATTACCAAAAAAGTTATAAACTTATTGCAATTGTGTCAATTCAGTCATAAATCTTTTTTTGGTCCAATTTAGTCCTAAATTTTTTATAATTGTGACAATTTAGTCCATCCGGCCAAAATTAGCCGGCTGGCGTTAACGTGGATGCTAGCGGGGGACAGCCGACCAACGAGGCAATTTTTTAATTTTTTTTTTTTGAATTTTTTGAATTCTTTAAATATTTTTTCTTTTTATTTTTTCCCACCTTCCCCTTCCTCTGGCTGGCCGGCCCTAGCCAGAGGCGAGGGTTGGCGAGGTTGACCTCAACGGCCAATGGCGAGGCTCGCCCCCGCTGGCCGGAGGCGAGGGCCGATGAGGGTGAGGCCCCGCTAGATCTGGCGAGGTCAGCCTCGCCGGCCATTGGCGAGGGCGAGGCCCCGCCAGATTCGACGAGCTCGGCCCTCGCTAGATTCGACAAGGCCCCGCCCAGCCAAGGCGAGGGTCGACCTTGCCAGTGGCCACGACAAGGCTGCTGTATTTGCGACTTCCCTCCCGTTGTCAAGCACACCATGAACCGCCCCCACTCCTCAATGCTCGGCATCGTGGCCCTCGAGAGGGCGAATTCAGTCAGGGAGGGTAGGGATTAGGTTCAGGGCGACGGCGTTTGCTTGGAGAATGTCTCGTATGGGCAGCTCTAGGCTCTTTCCATTGTGACGGTAGACTCGCCAACCACTGGCGAGGTCGACCCTCGCCGTGGCTGGGCAAGGCCCAGCCGAATTTAGCGAGGCTCCGCCTTGCCCAGCCTTGGCGAGGGCCGAGTTTGCCAGATCTGGCGGGGCCTCACCCTCGCCAGTGCCTCGCCGGCTAGAGGAAGGGAAAGGTGGGAAAAAATAAAAAGAATTCAAAATTCAAGAATTCAAAAATTCAAAATATATATTTAAAAAAAAAAATATATATATATATATATATATATATATATTAAAAAATTGCCTCGTCGCCCGACTGTCCCTCGCTGGCATCCACATTAGCTTCAGCCTACCAATTTTAGTCAAATGAATTGAATTGACACAATTATAAAAATGTTTAGGACTAAATTGGACAAAAAAAATGTTTATAACTTAATTTAGGTTTAGGACTTTTTTGGTAATTCTCCCCATAAATATGACTAACCCATAAAATCGTGAATAGTAGTAGACGTAAAAACTACTATCTTGTGCTTTGACTGACATATCCTTTTAATCTTTCCGTTTTCAAGGAAACCTTAATAGTGTCTCTTATCTATTTCCGCCGCCCTCCCTTTGCCACTGCAAACGCTGTGCTACACCTCTGGGTAGCCGCTCGGTACTCACAGCGATTGCCTCCTCGGGGCCTTTGCCCATCTCATCCCCTCGATTCAACTATCTCTAATCTCTACCCCCTCTATCTACGAATAAAGGGAGAGTCCCTAATTGGGTCGAGGCAAAGTTTGCGACACCTTTGCGACCCTGATCAATAGTGGCTGGCCCGCAATCTGTGCGGCGTGCGCAGTGTTAAATTGTTGAAGGAAGAAGTGCATTTTGGGAAGACCAGAAGAGGGTAAAAAAGAATGAAAATAAAAGGCAAAGAAAGGAAGTGGAGAATCATTCAACTTTTGACTGTCCAAGGTGTTATGCCGATGTTTTGTTCTCTGAGGAGGTAAATATACCCCCTGAAAGTACGACACATAGAATAAGATAGATAATGCCGTATTTGTATTCCATGTTGTAAAAGCATAATACTATGGATTTTCTGCTGGCTCTTTGATACAGGTTTGGCATGCTCTCCTCTTTGTAAATCCCCCCAAATAATGCATAAATTTGATGACTCATCAGTTGCCTCAAAGCTAATCTGGAGAGCACGATTAAGCCTTCCGCCCGCCTTGGCAGACTTGGCAGGTGATCAGGGAGGAATATATTTATAAAAAAAAAAGCTTTCAAATAAAACAAATTCCATAAAAGCTACAAAACAAAACAAAACCCAAAAAATAAAAGATTACAACTTGCAACTATAAATCATACTCTCATTCTAAAGTACCAGATTTGTTACACCATCAAAAAATAATCAACAATCAATCACCGAAACGTTAGTAATGAGCAGACACTGAGATTTTCCTCTCCAAAATTTATGGCTGGACTAATGACAACATTCTCACAAAATTTTCAGCTGCAAGAAGATTTATTTACCATGAGGAGCAACGAAAAGCAATAACAAAGAGCGAAAGAAGACGCATAAGCAAGGCAAAAACAAACTCCCATAGTAGATTGGAGAGGCCAAATCAAGGCCTAAAAAGCGAACTAGAGTATCAGCTTCAGAAATTGAAGGTAAGCACCTGCAAGTGAAATTTCTTTGAGGGAGGGCTTTTCTTTTTTGGAGAAAGGGTTGCTGACGGATATATTAGGATTTTTCCAACTTTTAATTAATAATGCAAGAATTATAAAATTTGATGTCACATTGAGTGTCTTGCATGAACAAACTATAGACCACTTTTTGCACGCTTTAAAGTTTTCTGCTAAAAATACAAACGTACAAATATATATTTGATTCGAGTGTTATGAACCGATCTCATGGTTCAATCGAGCAGAATTCTTGGACAAGTTCATTTGTGGATACTATCCTATTGTACAGTGTGAAAGTTGACGATTCGATCTACATATTTCTTGATGAGCCACGGCCTAAGCTCATCCATCAAGGACCGTCAGTTCGTCCCTAGGGGACCCAAGTACGCAACATGTGGAGATCTCCGTCCACTTCATAGTTAAGCTATCCAATCCTAGTGGCTGCGCTAATTCCAAACCATTGCAAGGCAAATGAAAGAAATACAGTGGCCCAGTTGTCCCCGTGATGAAAAGAGTATTCTCTATGGGGGGAAAATAAGAGAAATCCAAAGCACATGGTGCTGGTACAGTATGTGACATGTATACACAACAAATAAAGAATTAACAAACGAATGACCTAATCAACCATAAGGTAGAAACACATAAATTTCGCTATTTAATCCATGAAAAATTCGTGGAAAGAGAATATGTGAGCAGGCCCACAAAGTATGAATCACCGAGAATCACACACGGTATCCTCATTTACACGTCAAGGATTGAACCACCTTTGTCGAGGTACTGATTGTCATGGTGCAATTCATTTGCGAGATCTTCGTCTTCTTGAACATGAACATAACTGTAATCTTTCCTTTAAGCTCGCCCTGACTGTTTAGGGTTATGACACTTGAGCTTAGTTCGCTCCCCAGATTTAAGTTAATATTGCTAGGCAAACCAGTAGAGATCAGTGCCACATTCACGTCAATCTTCTTGGTGGACTTGAAGTTGGCCTTGCCTTTTGGAATGACCGCTTCTCCCACTAGGACACCTCCATAGGTGAAGTTAATGGTGGAGGCATCGTACTTGAAGGGACCCCAATTGGTATTTTTGACTCGGACTGGGGCAACGAAGCTCATGTCGAACGAAGGTGAGGCTTGTGTCCCAACGGTTAGGGTCTGGACAGCGAAGTCGCCAACCCTAAACTTGGGGGACTTGAACTTCATGATGACCAAGACGAAGAAGAGAGCTTGGACTACCTGAAAGATGACGAAGGCGATGATGCCGATCGTCCACTTCATCCTCTTCTTGCGCTTGGCCTCGTCATCCTCCATGGCATGAAGCGATTCTTGATCGTTCCGGTGATAGCCGTTCGATTCGGGTGGGTAGTATTGGTTCTGGTTCTTCTCTGCCATTGCTAGATGGTTTTGTAGGGGAGCTTGTTTGTGATTTTTGGGTTTTTGCTTTGTTAAAGGGATTTGAGATGTGAAAACAGAGAAGGCTGAGAATGTTGAGATGTCCTAGTTATGCTGAGTTATATATACGATGTTGGGACCAAACCCAAGCGGATATGAGACGCAATTTCCAGGATACTGCAATTAATTTTAGACGCCAACGCGTCCGAACGTTGGAATGGTCATACTCTTCTGGAGGAATGCGACTTTGTATGAGAATGACCTTCAGATATTGCTTTTCAATAAAGAAGGAATTCATGATTAGACCTATAATTGTATATTCATTTTTCTCGGGATTTTTGAACTGGGTGCAAAACCAAAGCTTAAGGCTCAATGGGGACAGAAGCAAAGCCCAGGCCAGAGCATGTGTCTTTTGACTTCGAAATTATCCTTATCCCCACGATGCTATCCCATAATTATATAGAGATACGTTACGAATATACGGGATATACTGCAGAAAAAAATTGAGATGATTTATTTGGAAACTGTCGATGATAAGATAGCTTGAAATAAAATGATGCTGTAAATTTGGTTTCAAGAGAGTTTGCACATCTTCTTGTGATCTTAAGTTTAATTGAGAAATTATCCAAGAACTAAATATCATTTTTTTAAGGGGAAAGCACAAAAAAAAATCATAAATTTATTATACTTTTATCAATTCAGTTTTAAACTTTTTAATTATACCATTTGAAATCTAAACATTTTTGATGATTTACCAATGTAATCCATCCCACTAATTTTGGTAGGAAATTGCCAACATGGACGATCATCCTACATAGTATAACCACCATTGACATTGATAAAATTTATATATTTTTATATTTTTTAAATGTTTTAAATGTTTTATTTTTCCTTTTTTCATTGTGGTTTGTGACCCTCACCGACCACTAGGCGAGGGCCTATGAGCCCAATGCCATCGCCAGTTGTGTTGTGGCTACCTTCGCCCAAGTCATGAGATCTCTCATCCTCGCCGGATCTAGTGAGGGTTGTGGCTTGTGGGCCCTTGCCCACTCTAGAACAAAATTTTTTTTTTTTTTTTTTTGGTCATCTCTACTCTATTCTACCACAATGAAAAAGAAAAGAAAAGAAAAAATAATTAAAAACCAAAACAAAATGTTGAAAATTTGTAAATTTTGTCCATGTTAATTGGTGATTGTATCATGTAAGACATCCGGTATCAATAATTTTCGGCTAAAATTGATTGATTGGACTATATTAGCAAATCGTCAAAATGTTTATGATTAAATTGATATAATTAAAAAATTTGAGACTAAATTGGTGAAAATGCAATGGGTTTAAGACTTTTTTTTTACTTTTTCCCCCGATTTTTTATCTCTACCAAAATTGTTCTTCAAGCCCATTTTGCCTGAGCACGTTGACTAAAGATACGTCATCGCTAAAAACAATAAAATAAAAAAATAAAAACCTTAATTTGAGATTGGGGCTGGACATATTTGACTGCAGTTAGGTATTGCGGAGTCGCGCGATTGCTTTATATATAGTATTCCACGGCGTTCCCTACCTTTATTAATCTTAGTTTTGGACAAGCTTTATAACTCAATATCCTATCATTATTACTCATATTACCATACACAGTCCAATTTCACAATGTTAATTTATTGTACTTCTGCTAGATGGTTTTTCATTTATATCATGAGGTCTCCTTAATATTAGATAGTAACATTGCAGATGGCTGCCTACATAAACAAGTGGAAAACATCGCCAGATTACACAAAAGATTGAGTAAATTCACGCCGTAACGTCTAGTACTCGAGCATTGATTCAGGTCATTTACTTTACCCTTTTGTACCCTTAAAAAGCAGGAATCTTCCGGCCTTGAATTGATAATCTAGAAGGAGATTAATAATCAAATATTTCTTTTCCGAATGGATTGTTTGACCATAAGCATAATCACCACCTCATAGCCCAAATAATGCCTCGAGAATGTCGACGTGCCAGCTTAGAATATTCGCCAAACTTGATGACTCATCGGTTGACTCAAAGCTATCTAAAACCCAGGATCGAGTCTCCCGCCCACCTTGGTAGACTTGGCAGGTTGTCAGTAAAAAAGGAAAGGCCGCTTAAAGAGAAAAATCTTAAACCATCACAGCTTCGTTACTCTTCTTACTTTTAATAAATTCAAGATATTGTAAAAATAGATGTGACATAGAGTGAATTGTGTGAAGAAACCATATCAAGGACACTTTTTGCGCAAAAATATTGCGTTCGCATGTATTAGAGTTTTTCGTTGTTCGCACCAAGAAAAGTCCAAATCTCCGATCAACAACTCGGCTAGCAAACGCTGAGTAATAAGACACATAGAGGTCTACAAAAGAATGCAGTTTTAGCCGACAAAAGATATGGATGAAAATGGGCATGTCTTAAAGCAAAACGCCAATAGATGAAGATCAACTCGAGCGACTGAAGGGCTATGATCTCCCGAAGACTGATGGTGGCAACGGTGAAGATGTGAAGAAGACATATCATTGAGTAGTAGAGTCGATTATCTCTAAGTAACCGCTTGTAGATTGGAATTGCTTAATTGGAGGAGTCCCATAGAATGTGTTTGATTTCTTGATAATTGTTGTTAGGTGTCAATGGTAGGTATAGATACTTAGATTTTAGTTTGTAGAAGACACCATTGATCAATCAAAGAATACCCAGTTGTTTATTTTTACTTCCAACTTATCTTTACATTTTCAGCGTCCTTTTATATGACTAGCAGCAATTGTTCCTAATCTTATTATCTTTAATTCTCCCTTCGTTTACGTTTTCTGTCCAAACCTTTGCCAGTTTAGATCTATCGATCCATATTTCAATAGAAATTTTTCCAACACTTTTTTGGCAAAACATCTGCTATAAACACAAACTTAGAAACAAATTTTGATTTAGTGATATGAACTAATCTCATAGTTCAGCCAAGCAGAATTCACTATAAGTTCATTTGTGAGTACTACCGTATCCATGTAATAGAAAATGTGACGGTTCCAATTCTGTACTAATTGACCTTCCACTACTAAAAAAAATCTCAGGCGTAAAAGACTGTCCTGAGAAGCTGAAAAATAAATCGACTTTCCACTACTAGAAAAAAGATCAAGCAACGGCTAAAACTATAATTGGAATCTGAAAAACTATCACTAGTGAGCCTAGGCAACGGTAAATGTCTATGGCCTGTAGGAACCCTTAGGCTAAGCCGCTGATAGAGACAGTACTTATCCGTATACCTACCGTCAAGAGCCATTATGGAGCTCTCTCTGCACTTCATAGTTAAGAGATCCAATCCGAGATGCCTGCTATAATTCTAAACCATGGAATGGCACAAGAAAGAAAAAGTGGACCAGTCGTCCTCACGTTGAAAACAGCATTCTCTGTGGTGAGAAAGAAAAAAATCAAAAGCACGTAGTGTCGGTACATCACGTCACATACAGAACAATTAAAGAATTTTCAAATAGAATGACCCCATCATGTTTAGACCGCATAGTAGAAATCCGATACATTTTGGCTAGGAAGATCATCAAAAGGGAGTCCAAATCCAAGCCTATTAGTATCTACCTTCATATAAAAGTTTAAGCTAATAAGTTATGAGTCAACTGTAATATATTAACTGATCTATACCATATCAACCCAACAGCCTGAGCCTGATCCTATTATCCCAGAAAAACAGATTCTGCAAGCTGCACAAACTTCTTCTACTACATCAGACTCAACATCCCTCTCCTCTTTCTCATCCTTTTCAGATAATACAGTTGATTCTCCCCCTATTGCTCCACCAACCTCACAAATATTCATGGCTGGCACTCCTCCAGACTATGATTATGAAATGGAGATGGAATCAAACTATTCTGATCCAGAATTTGGACAGACTAGTAATCCCACTAGAACCAATCCTGCTAGGCATGTGTCTATAGCATCAAAACAATTCTTCTCCATTGACGATATTCCTTATTCGCAATGGCTACATAGACTTGAAGAATTTCATACTTGGTTGAGTACACAGTCCATCACCAACCATGATATGAATGATGTCCTTTACAATTTTGTTACAAGGTTCACGGAAGCCTTAAATTTTGGTGGCAATCACTCACGAACAAGACCAGCTTACGTTTCTTGTCACTAACTTACAGCCATGCCCTTATTTATCTCTATCATGTTTTTGTGGGAACACTGGAGATCTCAAAGAGCTCAAAAGAAGAGAGTTCTTTGAAAGAAGATCTTTGCTCCCTTCGAAAAGGCATCTTGATAAGCATTATAGATTAATGCTTCAGCTCTTTTACCAATTTGGCGCAGATCCAAATCTTAAGCATGTTTTCCTTACTTCTATCCCCAAGGAGTTATCACAGATGGTTGAAAGATCTTTCTTTGGAAAGCAAAGAAGGATACAAGACGTTCCCATGGGAGAAATCCAGCAAGAAGTTCATCTATGCCTTGAAGAATTATGCTTAAAGCGCCGAATGGTTCAAACATACATCACAGATGACAAGCGGCTTGAAACAGCCTGTTCTCATCAGAAGCTAAAGATCAAATGCTCCAAACAAGATTGTGATGGCACTTGTGGCCAGTATTCCCGGAAGAAAAAGCACTACAAGAAGTATTCTGTAAAGAAATCCAGACATGGCTCTAAGCATTTCCAGAAAAAGAAGAAATGGCGATACCTACGCAAAAGAAAGGATCGCACAGGTCATAAGAAATCAAGCCGTTGCTACATTTGCAATAAGAAAGGACATTTCGCCAAAAATTGTCCTCGGGCGAAAAAAAGGTCGAATCATCTCATAGAAAATGAAACAGGTTTTTCACTTGAAAATGATGATATTGAATCTTTATTCTCGCCGATGATGAACCAACCGAACAAACACTTTGTGTCATCCCTTTTTATCAAACTTCCGGTGAAACCGAGTCGACTCGAATCCAAGACATCTTTCATATAACTTCCACATCTTCAGAGCCAAATCCTGATATATTCTCAAGTCAAACTCACTGCCCTCATTTTCCTGTCAAAATCCTCACCTCAAAGTTTGCCAAGCCTATCAATGTCATTGCTCTTATTGACACAGGAGCAAGTTGTTCGATTCTAGATACTAAAATTCTACCTGAAGAATTCTGGACTCCCTACATCCGATATTTCAATTCTGCTTCAGGAGATACTTTCTCCACGAATGTCAGAACCACTCCAATCACCATCCAGTTTTTTCCCCAGTGTTCCATAACGACAAAGATTTTTGGATCAAACCTTCCCAATAAAGATCTGATAATTGGGTGGGATGTCATGACTCAAATCTCTCGGCTTCGCATTATTCCTGGAAAAGGCCTTAGATATAAAGACCAATTCTCCGAGTTTGTCAATATTCAAAGGCTCTTTTCCATTGAGATGAGTTTGTTAGATCCAATCATGCAAAAGTTGCTCGAATCTTGTTCGAATCCCATTCGAATTCACTCAAAAATGTTCTCATCCCTTATGGAAAAATCCCGAGTTCTTTGTCCGCCTTCCCTTCAAGAAAAATGAAGACATCAATCCAACCAAGGTGAGTCATACGGGAATGAACCCAGAACATTTGGCCTTAGCTCAAAGGGAATGCTCGAATTATTACAACAAGGCCTCATTGAAACCTCCGATTCTCAATGGGCCCGTGAAGCTTTTTATGTCAATAAACGTGCTTGAGCAAAATAGAGGAAAATGAGATTGGTAATTAATTATCAACCCCTCAACCTTTTTCTCCAAGATGACAAATTCCATTTACCATCCAGAGATTCTCTCTTTACTGGTTTAACCAAGGCTCACATCTATTCCAAATTCGACCTCAAAACCGGATTTTGGCAATTGGGCATCCATCCCGAAGACAGATCCAAAACATGATTCGTATCCCGAACCAGCACTTCCAAAGTGGAAAGTTCTTCCTTTTGGCCTAAAGGTAGCCCCATCCTTGTTCCAAAAGGCCATGTGTCGAATTTTCCAACCAATCTTGTCAAGTGCGTCGTATACATCGACGATATTCTACTCTGATCGATGAGCAGTCACATCATCAACTTCTTGAGCGAGTTCTCGAAATAGTAAGAAAGCATGGCATTATGCTTTCTCAAAGGAAAATGAACATTGCCCAGACAGAAATTGAATTTCTTGGTATGCACCTCAACAAAGGTACATACTATCCGGGGCCACACATTGCTCAAGAATTATTGAAGTTTCCTATGGATAACTTCACGACAAAACAAGTTCAGTAATTTCTGGGGATAATCAATTATCTCAGAGTTTTTGTCCCCAATATTGCAAAACTCCTGATCCCTTTGCAATCCATGCTGAAGAAGAACTCCCCACCTTGGGGAAAAATTCAAACCAAAGCAGTCTCGAACTCAAGGAGATTATGCAAAATCTCCCACCATTACAAATACCATCAACAGTAAAAGAATTCTCCAACCGACGCCGGTGATGAATATCGGGCAGCCGTCATGTTCGAAGAAATTGATGGTAAGAGACTTCTTTGTGCTCACAAAAGTGGAAAGTTCTCTCAAGCTGAAATGCACTACCATTCCACTTTCAAGGAAATCTTAGCAGTAAAAAATGGAATCAAAAAATTTGAGTTTCATCTCATCGCCATCATTTCCTAGTAGAATTAGACATGGCATCTTTTCCACAGATGACCAAGTTTAAACAAAAGCAGATTCCAAACTCTCAATTGCTAAGATGGGCTGAATGGTTTTCAAAATATTCTTTTGAAACCAAACACATTCCGGGGAAAAAGAATGTGCTTGCTGACTTCTTGTCAAGGCCCAAAGCAACAGCTGAAATCAACATGTACATCAAAAGGCTCGCTTTCCATATGCTCAATCATGGGGTAAAATACAAGATTGAGAAGATCGAGATTTGCCAAGCTGGAAATATCCCGAAGAAATTATTCAGCAAATCCGGAATGACAAGTCTTGCCGAAAATGGAGAACCTCATGTGGCAATGTCACACGGACCTATTCAGATTCAATGGAGGTTCGATTCTTTATCCTTTCGGGTTAAATCTGAATTATCCTTTCATTCATCCTCTTATCCGGAAAGAAGATGATTTCCCGACCAGCTCAAAACACTGTTATGGTACTTGACTAATAAGTACTTAATAGCTTTTGAAATCCCCACCGAAGATTCATTGCTAATCTCACCAGGATATTCTTGCTCGGAAGAAACATCGAAAAGGAATGTGATAGAAATCTTTTAGATTTTCTAAATTGGTTCTATTATCCTACATGCTGGAAACAAGACTTGGAAAAAGAACTGAGAACCATGACACCGAATCCCGAAGTCCATACCATCCTGTTTTTCCGACGTCCATGGAATTTTTGCAGAAATAATGGTAGTATTCTTGATGCACCACTTGAAATAGGAACCACATCCTATAAGCCTAACTTGAACAATCGAGAAGCTAGGATTCACAAATCTTATCCAAGATCCGTCGATTTTGTGAAAACGAGTATCGAGAACTCCGAGAATCCTATGCTAAGAAAACAAAACCATTCCCGAAGACATTTGGAATAATGTACCCACTACGTGGGATCATTATGACCTAGCACCGTAAGCTAAGGAAGCACTCATGCAATACGGACAAGCTGCATCGTCCCAAGAGCATGAAATGACAAACGAAGATGACATTGTCCGGTCTACTCAAGATCCCTATGCACGCTTTGGAGGTCCTCTGTCCGGGATCCCTACGAACGGGGACCTTCGTCCTCATTCCAAAACATGGACACATCATACTATGCACGAGACATCAACCGGCCTCGCCCAAGCATTCCGCTAGACGACCTACAAGCGAAGAAACAAACCGGCGAAGAAGAAGCATCTCATTGGGCTCATGAACAAGCATCCTCATCAAGAAGGCTAAATCAGATCCTCTCACCGGAAGATCTTGAAGCCCTCCAGCCAACGAAGCTCATCTCCTAGAAGACAACTCAGATGACTCAGACTCAGTCTGTAGCTACAATGCTCGCGACGGACGAGACCGTTGAGTCAGTACATTTTCATTGTAGCAAAGTCACTGTTCACTTTTACTGTAGCACTAGGCTAGGGAATGTACTGTTCACGCGATTCTCGTTCATAGTGTGCGAATAATTCCCGTTGTCCCCTGTTTGTACCCGGACCCGTGAGCTTGGTCCTTGTTTGTTGCTTTGTGACCTCATCTGCCTATATAAGGCCATGATGATGTATTGTGTTGGGCAGAGTCCCTTGAAGTAAAGTGTGTGCTTTGTGAAAAACTCTCCATGGCTTTCTAAATTCATCTTCTTCTCTAGCCTGGTAGGATCCTTCGAGAAATGCAGCTTGGATAGGTTAGAAACGTTTCCATCCTGAAATTTTTGGGTGTCTCTAGGCTCTGAACTAAAGGGCTGAGTGGTTTTCTGCTAAAAGGCTGTCCCTGAAGGGTTTGAACGGGAGTTGTTCGCCCAATGTGGGATGCATACCCGCAGGAAATTTACTCTCCTTCCCCTGGTTCTAAGTCTAGGTCCATTCATAATAAATTATGAATTAACTAGGATATATTAACTGTTTTATACCACATCAATTATTTAATATGAGACTTTAGGAGATCACCAAGAGAGAGCCCAAATCCGAGCCAATTAATATCTACATTCATTCAAAAGTTTAAACCAATAAGTTATGAGTCAACTATGATATATTAACTGCTCTACACTACATAAATTATCTGATGTGGGACTTCTCCAATACAACTCACTTACACATCAATCATAACAATCTCCTCCTCACATGTAAGCTCAGTGTTAGACCTATTCCTCCTTAATTCACATATCCTTTTGGCCCAACATCATCTTTAAGGCCTGCTTTGTACCCACTCTGATATTGTTTGCCTCAGGAAATCGCCAAAAGAGAGTCCAAATCTCAGCCCGTGAACTCATTTTCACTCAAAAGCAGTTATGAACTAACTAGCATATATTAATTGCTCTACACTACATCAATTTTCTGATGTTGGAGTTTTCTAACATAGCTCACTCACAAGTGTATCCTAATGCATCAAATAGTTGGATAGAAATGCATAAATTTCTCGATTCCATCCATGGAAAATTCATGGAAAGAAAATATAAAAGCGAGCTCAGTAACTATGGATCACTAAGAATCACGCTTTACATCCTCATTTACACGACAAGGACTAGACTGCTCTTGCCGAGGTATTGATCACCATGGTCCAATTCATTTGTGAAATCTTTATCTTCATGAACATGACTGTGATCTTTCCTTTAAGCTCACCCTAACTATCCAATATTATGACCCCTGAGCTCAATTCGCTATCGAGATTCAAATTAATTTAGCTGGGCAAATTAGCAGAGCTCAAAGTCACGTTCACATCGATCTTCTTGGTGGACTTGAAGTTGGCCTTGCTTTTTGGAATGATCGCTCGTCCCACCTGGACGCCTCCACAGGAGAAGTTAACAGTGGAGGCGTCGTACTTAAAGGGACCCCAGTTGGTGTTCTTGACGTGGATCGGGGCAACGAAGCTTATGCCGAATGAAGGTGATGCCTAAGTCCCAACCGTCCAAAGTTTGGATGGCAATGTCGCCGACCCTGAACTTGGGGGACTTTAACCTCATGATAACCCGGACAAAGAAGGGAGCTTGGACTACTTGAAAGATGACGAAGACGATGATGCTGATCGTCCATTTCATCCTCTTCTTGCGCTTGGCCTCCTCATCATCCATTGTATGAAGCGATTCTTGATCGTTCTGGTGATAGCCGATCGATTCAGGTGGGTGGTATTGGTTCTGGTTCTTCTCTGCCATTGCTAGATGGTCTTGTGGGGGAGCTGGTACGTGATTTTTTAGCTTTTTGTTTCTCTGAAGGAATTGGAGATGCGAGAATTGAGAAGGCTGAGAATGTCGAGAAGTCCTCGTTATGCTGAGGTATATACACGATATTTGGGACACAATACAAGTGGATATTATGCTGAGGTATACACGTGATGTTTGGGACGCCATACAAGTGGATATGAGACTCAAGTTCCCGGAAAATGCTATTAATCAGAGACGCTAACGCGTCCGAATGTTGGAATCGTCATGTTTTTGTAGAGGAATGCGACTTATAAGATTATGATTTTCAGACATTGCTTTTTTAAAAACAGTAGGACCCTTTTTTCGTGGTTGGACAATATTATTCTATTCATAGAAGCTTCGATCAGATGAATTGACTGGCCTCCCTGAGTGCTTTACCATATTCTAATTTCCTCATTTTTGTTTTCTTACTGGGCACAATGGGGAGAGAAGCAAGCCCAGTCAAGAGCACTGTGTGTTTTGACTTTTAAAATATCATAATCCCAACGGTATTTGCGGCAAAATTAAATATCGAATCCTTTGATACACGCGGAATATATGGCTAAAAAAAATGACATGATTTATTTCGGGACCGTCGATGGTCAGACAGCATGAAAAAAAAAAAAAACATTAATTAGAGATCAAGGCTGGACATATTTGACTCCAGTTAGGTATGGAGGAAGTGTGCGATCGCATATTTGAAGTATTCCAATATGTTCCCTCCCTTAATTAATCTTAGTTTTGGAAAATATTTAATGGCTTCTAGCATCACTTTCAAGAAAATTACCAAAACAATCATAAATCTATTGCAATTTTTCAAATCATTAACCTTTTTTTTTTTTGTAGATTCAATCTTAAACTATTTACAATTGTGCAAATATAGTCTATTTGGCTAATTTTGACCAGTATTGGCCGATGTCTAATGTGGACAATATTTTGATAATATTTCTTTTTTTTTTTTTTCTCCTTCTTCCTCCTTCCTCCTCCCTCCTCCAAAGGCAAGTGTAGATGAGGTTGGTCTTGTCCAGCAACAGTGAGGCTATCCTCATCGCGGTTGAGCAAGGTCCTGCCAGATATGGTGAGACTCGGCCTCTTCCATCCATGAGGAGGTCATGAACTGCTCATGACGGGTGAGGCTCGCCTAGAGGCTAGAGGCTGCAAGATCGCATCCTTTGACCTCACGACCTTTGGTGAGGTTCAGCATTGCCCATGGCTGGTGAGGCCCAACCGTCCCCAAATCTAGCAAGGGTGAGCAACACCCAGCCACTAGTAGCCCTTGCTAGAGGCCGCAAAAGGTTGCGGCCTCTAACGAGGGTGAGCCTCTCCAGCCTAGCAGGCAGCTTGGGCGAGGTTCCCCAACCATGGCCAAGCTTCCCCAAGGTCAGTAAGGTCCCTCACTAGCCATCCCTCTGGCTAGTCACTATTGGTAATTGGTTGGAGGAAGGAGGAGGAAGTAAAGGAAAAAAAAAGAAAAAAATTAATTAAAAAAATAAAATATTATTAAAATATTGTCAACGTCTATTTCAACACCGTCCTAGCTAAACTTGACGGGATAGACTGGATTTGCACAATAACAAAAGCTTAAGAATTGAATTGAAAAAAAAAATATTTATGACTGAATCGTAAAATTTACAATGCATTTATGACTTTTTTTGGAAATAATTTTCATCACTTTTTTATACCATCATACGAAGTCCAACTTCATAATATTGCTTTATTTTACTTCTCCTAGATGATGTTCCATTTATACCATGAGGTCTCAATAATATTAGATAGTAACATTGCACATGGCCATCTACATAAATATCACAACAACGCCTTAGTGAAGTTTTAGCTACACAAGCATATGAGAAATGGAAATTTTCATTTACTAATACAACGGATACAGTTACAAAATTTGAACATTGGATATAAGTCAATGCCTCAACCCTACTTGTGAAATGATTTCTTTGACAGACAGCGTATCAAAAAATGAAAATTTATCAAACAAATTGACATTTACGTCATTAACTCCATGTAAAACAAAATGTTGTGGATATTTGTCGCTTGGAGATCTAGACTTTGGTAGGTTTATTACCACGAAAAATAATCGTGCAACATTTCTATTGAGATTATGGTGTGAATAGTGTTAGAAAAGACTTGAAACAATTAGTGTTGTCTAAAACAATTAATATATTATAACTAGCCTATAATCATTAGCTTTGATTTTGGGTAAATGTGGATTAAACTGAGAATGCTGACATGCTCGGACTTGCACTCTCTCTTGACAATCTCCCAAAAAAAAAAAAAATCAAGTCTCTTATGCATGTGCTCAACAAAATGCAATCAAAATCAATGATTAATTAGTGCCCAACTCTCAATGGGTATTGGTGTTTTGTGAATATTTTAAGGAATGAATTTCGTGAGAGATGCAACTTCAGGCAGTCTTCACAGTTCAGTTTAGCGAAAGAGACCTAGGGTAGTTTTCGTGATTTAGCCAAGCAAAAGAGACACAGGGTGAAGTTGAGCTTTGTTGATGACAATAAAGTGGAGATTCAAATTGAGATTTGTTGACACACAAGGAATCTTGAATTGAGCGAGAGTAGACATAGGCCCATAAGTCATTAATTTAAACTTTTGAATAAAACTAAATCCAATTGGATATGTTGACAAGTTCAAATGTTGGATTTCTTTTGACAATCTTCCCATGTGAAGGTATTAGATTTCTATTGCATGTTACCAATAGTTTCCATGCTCAAAAGACAAATTTGCCTTGAGATAAGATGACTAATGATGCACGTTTCTTCTTGGATTTAGTTGAAGTACATAGTTTATGTATGCATATCGTCTTGCATAAGTTAAAATTACTGCCTGTGGTGAAAAAGGAAGATCGATAGCAAACAGTCGGAACCCCTTTTGAGGCAAACGATATGCAGAATTCGGCCGCCAAACGCCTTCCGACGTCGGAATCATATGCTCTAGGAGAAGGCGAGCTTAGTGGGAACATTTCTGGATAAGCAAGGAGAGAGATCGTTGACCTTAATAAGATTGAATTACTTTTGTCAATGGAAGCTTCGACGACGTGAATCGTCTCCCAAGATCTGTCGGCCGTACGCCTGAGCCCAAGTCATATATTGAATTACTGTACTGATTCTAGATGATGTTCCGTTGATGTTCGACAGTAGCATTCTGTTCTTTGGCACATGTCTTTGTTATACCTAAGTCACGCTTCTTAGAGAATGCTTTTTCTTTGTGAACACCGCAAATTACGCGAAAGGAAAGTCGGCCCGAGAAAGTAGTCAAAGTTAATCTGGAGTTAGGAGCTTGTTTGACCCTCAGACGCCGTACTGTCGTGAAATGACGCGGAAACTCACATATCCCACAATTCAGATCTAACGAGAAAAGAAAAAATTAACAAAAAAGAAAAAACAAGGATTAGATATTTACGTGGCTTGATTCAAGTGCTGATATCTACTTTATGGAAAAATCAACCACAAAATCCATTATGAATACAGAGAATTGGATTACAATCGCTCAAGTGCTTCTCAAGTTTAGATTATACTCAAAGCCAACCTATATGTGTTATCTCACTATCTCTCATGCACACTAACCTAGCTAGCTAACTTCAAGAGAAAATCATAAACTCCTCTTGTTTGCTCTAATGTGTAATAATCAAGCAAAATTCCATTTTTTTTTCCTTTTGTCTTTTGAATCTAAGATCGGATCCACTAATTATGCTTGAAGATAAAGTCATAAGACATCCAAAACACAGGCTAGACTTTTATTAGATTGGATTTCATACGGGAGTTCAAACTTGAGAAATAATTTATCATATTGATTTTCAAGGACGACGGATGAAATTGAATCGTTTAAGATAAGAAGAAGGACTCTGTAAAGAGATAAAATGGAATATCACTGTCAAGGAAATGTCTTTCTTGGTATAGTGATTGTGTGTAGATTCTCCATTTAAGGGCTTTGGTTGGTGCTTTGCACCACACGTAGTTGAAGAAAACTTCAGTTCAAAAATTCCAAATAAAAGATTCTCCATTGTGTGCAAATCCATAATGCAGAATCAATACTTTATTTTGAAAAAAAATAATAATAAGCAAGCATACAAGCCATCTAATGGGAAATCACACTCTCGCATCCCTCATTGACATGACAAGGATTGGACCGCCTTTGTTGATGTATTGATTGCCATTGTGCAGTTCATCAGGGAGGTCTTCCTCTTCTTAAACATGAACATGACTGTCACCTTCCCTCTGAGTTCGCCTTGACTACTCAAGTTTATGACCTCAGAGCTCAAATCGCTCCCGAGAATCGAATTGACATCGCTAGGCAGATTAGCAGAGCTCAGAGTCACGTTCACATTAATCTTCTTGGTGGACTTGAAGTTGGCCTTGCTCTTCGGGATGATTGCTTGTCCCACCTGAACACCTTCATAGGTGAAATCAACGGTGGAGGCGTCGTACTTGAAGGGACCCCAGTTGGTGTTCTTGACCCGGATTGGAGCGACAAAGCTCAGGTTGAATGACGGCGAGGCTTGAGTCCCGGCAGTCAGGGTCTGGACATCGAAGTCGGCAACCCTGAATTTGGGGGACTTGAACTTCATGATGACCAGCACAAAAAAAAGAGCTTGGACAACCTGAAAGATCACGAAGGCGATGATGCCGATGGTCCACTTCATCTGCTTCTTGCGCTTGGCCTCCTCGTCCTCCATGGTTGGAACTGATTCTTGATCACTCCGGTGATAGCCGTTCGATTCAGGTGGGTGGTATTGGTTCTGGTTTTTCTCTGCCATTGCTGCTACTCTCTCCGTGAACTTGTGTTTTATGTCTCACTTTGTTTTCTCTGTGAATATTGTACCAAGAGGGGGTGGCTAAAACGTTTATATATACGATTCCTGCAGACGGAATATGAGACCACTTTCCTGGGAAACGACGTGCGAACTCAGCCGCCGAACGCGTCCCACGTTCGAATCATCTCTTCTAGAGGCACGCCAGTTTAGTGGGAACATCTCTCAAATACAAGCAAGAGAGACTACCCACCTTTCTTGATAGGAGAATGCAAAGACTGTCAATGCGAAGCTTCGGTGACATGAACTGTCTCCCCTGTTCTTTTATGGCCGGATGCGTTCAACCACCGTGTTAGCCCAAGCTCGAGGCACAACCCAATAAAAACAATATTTTCAAATCCCCACTGCAGACCGTACAGAATTACTTGCCGTGCGCGTGGTGGAATTGGCTGGTTTATGTTTGAGAATCATGAATAGTTGTAAACGACATGGTCAAATAAGTGATGCCCGGCTGAGATGGGAGGCTGTTGTCCTCTCACTAAGAAGTCGCGGGTTTGACTTTCTTAAAACACCCTCGAAAAACGGCAAGCGACTTTTCCAGGGAAAAAGCAAGTTAACTGGATTAAATACATCTCTGGCGTTCGCATCATCCCATCGCAACTTATTACTTTGACTGTTTGAAAGGGTCCACATCTGGTTTGATCCGGCACTGGTGTCGGTTGACCGGTTGAACCGGGTTAGGTCCTGTTTTTGACCGATTTAATGCGTTAATGTTATGGTAGTATGAACCGTACTGGAGGACCTGCCGGTATCCGATTGTCGACCCATTCTGTCCGGTCTGGTTTCTAAAAGTAGAGGGAGCTGCTTGTATTTGGAGCAGCTAATGCGTGAATGTCCTAAAAGTACTGAAATAGTTAAGAATAATAAAGCGGATATGAGAGAATTGTGAAATTTATCGTGTGTGTGTTGAAGAAGAAAAATATATAAACCTACTTATAGGCTTTATTAAATGATTTATCCAAAATAGCATAGATCAAGATATGCTCAATCAAAGGGATATATGTGCAATCTTGAAAGTTATAGAGAATTAATAAAAATATCAAAATAAAAATTATCCTAGAAAAGTTTCTAATTATTTCTAATATCCTCTCAAACTCAACATTAAATTTGAAATCAAGTTAGACAATGCCATGAAAACATTTTTTTTCTCCATGAAATGCCTTCAACGTCATGGGCTTGGTGGATGCGCAATGGAGTGGTGTCTGGCGGTGCCTGAGGTGGCGTCTGGCGGCTATTCAAGGCAAAACTTTAGGCTATAGCTCTTCTGATGATGGTGTCGGCATCTCCAAATGACCTATGAAAAAGTTGAGAATCGGAGGAGAAATAGCAAGTGGCCAACTTAGTGTGATTGGCTTGGGAAAATAGTTACTGAGCGATGTGACTAGCACAGCTCAAACGGATTTATTTGGGTCTACACCAGGGTAATTGGGAAAAGCAGTTGGTGTACTTAGGATTTCCGAGGAACTGTCTAATACCAAGTTAAGAGTAATATAATGCAGAAGAGAGAAATATGGAATTTAATGTATATTTCAATAACAATTGCATTTATCAAATCTAAAAAATCTTCTATTTTTTTAACATGCCATGAATAAGATTCAACAGAAGACGAGAACAAGATATGACATGATTTGATGGAGTTCAGGGTTAAATATTAAGGGATAAGGTTACTCACATAACATTGCATGTCCAACAATGTATTAAATGGGCATCGAAAACGGAAATAGAACTTGGGATATGTCCTATCTCCCTTAATACGTCAAAACACAAACTGAATTGCTTGATGGCAATTGTACGTGTCTATGATGTTGTGGCAAATCTGGAAGTTTTTTTTATTTTTCCTGGTGACCCAGGGAACCTCGCACGGTCAACAGCCGGAGGTAAACCATTGGGGGCGACACATGCTAGCTACCACACACATGCCACCGGGTAAGTCGCCAAGAGTCTCAAGCTAGCCTTCCTGCAACTTGCATTGCAGGAGCTTTGAACACTAGACATCCTCAATGGAAGTCTAGCGCCTACCCAGCTGAGCCACCATGGCGGGTGGTGCAAATCTGGAAGTTTGGACATGTAAAAGAAAATGCATCAACAACAACCATAAGAAGATTTGGGAATTAACAACAACAAAATTAATGTGAAATAATTTGACACCATTCAAATGAAGGGAATCAAGAAGATGAACTAAATTCCTAATATAATTGTATAATATCTTTTTTCGTAAAAAGCTAAAAAAGAAATTCTAAAAATCCACGTATTACAAGAAACTGATTAGACTGTCATCACCTATTTGAGAATAGGACATGGATCTTTTATTCTAAGTGGAACTCCCTTCAACATTTTAATAGATTTTAACGATTTACTTATAAATTGAGGTTTTTATAAATGGTTGAAATTCACGGAGGTACCAAGAAGTGTATTGTGCCAGATAGAAGATCTTCACCGATGGGCATAAATTGACCGGATAAGTTCATGTCTATTTCTTTAACATGCTCAAATTTAATTTTGTGCACTCGAGTACTCTAAGCACAAACAATTTTGTACAATCAAAATCCTTTTTCGCAGCATTCTTTCTCATGATGATGGGGCGGCCACCGATATTGCAATTTTTATAATTTTCAATTGAAAACGAGAATTTTACTAATCTATTTATGGGAAAAAAAGAAGAAGAAGAGCAAAACAAAGTCAAGGAGAAAAGTCTGAGCGCCCCGTAAAGCATGTTTTGTTACCTGGCGTCAAATTAGGTTTGAATATAATTTTAGTCAAAGATAGTCTAGATGTAGGCACGAGTTATTTTATCTAGGGGCATGGAAATACCGACTCTTCTCACCTGCCCACGTCCACTTGCGAAAAGTGTTGCTCTAGGTCCATTCTCGTGATAGTCATCATCGCTCGACTTCTCCATTCAATCAAAGCAGTTGACCAGCAAATTAAGATGGGACAATTTTCGACATGACTCATTTGCATATCATGTACAAGACACGCAATTAAGTGAGTTTTGGATAAATCTAATTGCGTCCGTATCATAAATTTCGAAACAATCCCTTTATACGTAAACATGGTAAATTGCATGATTTGTAGAATCGGTTTTTAATATGGAGAAAAACTCAACAATGATAGGGAGCAATGTGAAAAACAAATGAACAAACAAGCATTGAAATTATTTTAAAAAAAAAAAAAAAGGAAAGAAGCTAAGTCCATTTGACATGGAATCACACTCGCATCTCTCATTTACATGACAAAAGTTGGACCGCCTTTGTCGAGGTATTGATCGTCATGTTGCAATTCATTTGTGAGATCTTCGTCTTCTTGAACATGAACATGACTGTAATCTTTCCTTTAAGCTCGCCCTGACTGCTCAAGGTTATGACTTGTGAGCTTAGCTCGTTCCCAAGATTCGAGCTAATACCGGTGGGCAAATCAGGAGTGCTCAGAGTCACATCCAAATTGATCTTCTTGGTGGACTTGAAGTTGGCCTTGCCCTTGGGAATGTTCACTTGTCCCACCTGGACACCTCCATAGGTGAAGCTAACAGTGGAAGCATCGTACTTGAAGGGACCCCAGTTGGTGTTCTTGACCCGGATCGGAGCGACGAAGCTCATGTTGAACGAGGGAGATGTCTGAGTCTCGGTGGTCAGGGTCGGGATGGTGAAATCGGCGACCCTGAACTTAGGGGACTTGAATTTCATGATGACCAAGACAAAGAAGAGGCCTTGGACTACCTGGAAGATGATGAAGGCGATGATGCCGATTGTCCACTTCATCTTTTTCTTGCGCTTGGCCTCCTCCTCCTCCTCCATGGTCAGCAGCGATTCCTCATCGGTACGATGGTGGCCGTTGGACAATTCTCGGGGCTGGTATTGGTTCTCGTTCTTCTCAGGCATCATTGCTGAACTTTGGTCACAAAACCCTCTTTTTTTCCTCTCGTGTTTGGGATTTCGAGTTTCTTTTCTCTCTGAATAAGTTGGACGCGAGAGAAGCTGTGAGTGATGAAATAAGAGAGTGTTGCCAAGGTTTATATACAGTATGCAGGATCCTGTAATGGAGTATTGTCAAAGGAGCCTACTTTGGTTGACGGCGATGTTTAAGATGCTAAAACGCGTCCCGTGATGGCCCTTGAAAATTATTGGCTTCTAGAGGGAACCTGAGCGGGCGGAATTTCTGCGATATGCAAGTGATATTTTGTTTTATTATATTCGATAGAAGCTTCCTTTACCAATCTTTTCCCCATTTAATTACTTTCAATTAGGGGGTATAATTGTGTCTGAACCATGCCAATAGGGAGCGACGCCCAAGCTCGACTTGCCTCGCATGCTTGATGCTTGAAATACTCGGACATGACTCGACCCGATAACAATCAATTGATGGAGGAATTTGAGCTCGATCTCGATCTTGAAAATGCCTTAATAATGTGGGTATATCATGTAACTTTAAGAATACTACGTCTAAACAAAAGTTATTTTTGAAAAATAATAAAAGGAAGCACAATTTTGCTCACGAGCCCACGAGCAAAATATTGACAAGATCGATCGAGCTCGATAAGATACTCAAATAGGTCCGGCTCGGCTCAAAACTAGGGTAGTCAATCTCAAAAAAAAAAAAAAAAAAAAAAAAAAAAAAAAAATCATCGAGATGAGATCCAGCAAAGCTATTTGCAAGTTGCTTGGCTTAGTTTCACTCCTTTCAAGTTTAACAACAGTGTAGACATGGAAAATGCACCGGGCAAGGCCGCAAGGGGCCAAGAGTTTGCTTGGTAACATTTTTGTTTTATAGAACAATTTCTTTTCATAAATAATTTTTTTCTATTTCTATTCCCCTCAAACAATTTCTAATTAAAAGAATGTGTTTGGTAATTATATAAAAAAATTATTCTTGAAATAGAAAAACAGCGGGAATACGTTTGGTACAATCCACAAAATTATTTGTAACTAGTATTTCTTGTAATTTTTTAATAATTTTTTAAGAATTGTTTTTCCTTTTTCCTTTTTTTTTTCTTTCTTTGACTTTCGCCGCCGTGGCGGCAATGGCAAGGGGCAACAAGCGATAAGGAAGAAGAATAAAATAAAATAAATGACTTATTTCTAAAAATTGTTTCCAGAAACAATAAGCTATTTTTTTCTACTCTTTGTTTCTATTCTATATTTATTTCCCAACTACTTTTCTATTCATGAAAATAAAAGTTGCTAAACGAATTTATGCTCTTTTTATATTTCAGAGAGCAAAAGAGCAGAAAAATAAATGAGCAGAAGTGTTGCCAAACGGAGCCTAAGGGTCTTTGGGCTGATTGGCAAAATTAGAATTTATCCTATTGGTAATTATAAATTCTAGATATCAAAGTAAAATTACTAATAAAAGGAAAAATAACGAAAACAAATCGTCAGTCAATAGTGATGTGCATTTTGACATATTTTGTAATTTTTTATATATTTGTAAGAGTGCAATGGATTAGCATTAAAAAAATCGTTCTCTACTGTGGAAGAAAATATTATCTATATTCCCCATTAGATATCTATCACATCAACATGAAAAGAAAAACAATTGTTTTCCAGTATTATTCGAGAATATAATATTGTCTTATAAGGGGAAAAAGTATCAAAAAAGTCATGAACCTTTTTATATTTGTGGCAATTTAGTCCCAAATCATTTTATTAGTACCAATTTAGTTCTAAACATTTTTTACTTGATGTCAATTAAGTTCTTTCTAGTTAATTTTAGTTGGATTTTACTGATTGAGTGCCAGCCAGCTCACATGGACGACCGACGCTGATATGAACAACTTTGGATAATATTTTAACATTTTTTTTGATTTTTTTTCTTTTCTTTTTTCCTTCTCCTCCTTGTTCCTCCAACCAATCATCAGACCTTGGCGACCGGCCAAAGGAGACGGCCGACGAGGTTGAGGTCAACCTCACTGACCTCTGGCAAGGCTCGAGCTCTCGCTAGAGGCCATGAGGGTAGCCTCGCGTTGGGCGAGCAAGGCTCACCCTTGCCGACCATGGGTGAGGCTCAACCTCACTAAATCTAGCGAGGTCGAGCCTCGCTCATGGCTAGCAAGGCTTGACCCTCGTTAGATCCGACAAGGGCTCAAGCCTCACCAATGGCCAGAGAGGCTTGCTAGAGGTTAGCAAGGTTGACCTCAACCTTGCCGTTCATCACTCTGGCAATTGGCTGGAGGAGGGAGTAGGAGGAGGAAAAAAAAGGAAAAAGAAAAAGAAAAGAAAAGAAAAAATTCAAAAATAAAATAAAATATTATTAAAAGTTGTCTACATTAGTGGTGTCCGTGCCACGTCAGTCAACCGGTGCCCAGTCACAAAATCCAATCAAAATTAGCTTGAATGACTAAATTGGCACCAAATCAAAAGGTTTATGATTAAATTGACACCAATAAAAGGTTTATAACTAAATTGACACAATTACAAAATGTTTAAGACTTTTTTAACACTTTTCCCATCTTCCAAGATGTACTAATATAAGCAAATATAAAGGAGGAATGCTACTCATGTAATGTTCCTATTGATACCTAATTTGTGTTTTCAAGTACATATAAGAAAAAAAAAAGAAAAGGAGAGGACACAGGCGGGAGAACATAGAGGGGAACTGCCACTGACGCGTCTCCAGGCCACTGCTACCGTCGCCGACATGTTTTCGAGCTACCGATTGACACCAACCACCACAATCTTCACCGGAACTCAAGTGACATTTCGCCAAACGCCTGGTGTGCGTAGCGTGTTACCGAGCTAGCCGGAGCTCCCCAACCGTTTCAAGCAAGCTTCGGCCCACCACTCGTCCCCGATGCACTCTCCATCGTCCTAACACACCTCAGTAGCTTCCTAGGTTCACGCTCGAGTCTCGGCTGAACCCGAAACCCTTGCTTCCTAGAACGCCCACCACCCATTTGCTAGAATGTCCAAGCGAAAACCAACCATTGTCTTGAACCTCCAGCCAATTTTTCGATTGCCGAAGCGCCGCCACAGCCGGCTGGAAGCCGGGCTGTGCCCCCGTCTAGTCGAAGCATGTCCATCGCGCCCTAGCCAGAAGCCACCCAAGCCGTTCGCCTCTACCTCTTTCCCAGCTGACCGGGTAGTCATGGAGCAGGGGTCACATTCTAGTAGAGCACCGCCCTCGACTAACCCCTTGCCGCCTCGACGAGCCACTTGTCCGACGTCGGCCACCGCCTCCTTCCCTCTTGGAAGCCACCCGGAGCTGCACGCCATCCCGGTTACCCCTTGGTCATGACTGAGCAGTTGCGACTGGAGGCTGCAGGCCAAGCTGGGCCAAATCTTTCTAGCATGCTCAGCCTCTCTCTTCCGCAGCCCACAGCCCAAAGTCAGTCTAGGTTGTGGGCCTGCAGAAACCTTTTTTTTTGCAAGGGATTGGGCCTGTCAGTTAAGGCCCAATCCCAGCCTAGTTCAGGCTCGACCAGGGCTAGTCGGGGGTCAGTTGGTTTGACCCAACCCAACCCCAATCGGATCGGACCCAAATGAGTTCGAATGACCCACCCCGACCGAATCAAACCCGTGTTGGGTCAGACTAGACCCGATCCGGCCCGGCCAAAAAAAAAAATTTAAAAAAAAATTTATTTTTTTTCGAAAATCTATAAAATATAGGTTTTGGTTGGGAATTGTCATGTTTTGCCTCACCAGTGTAATTAGGCCTTTATTTTCTCGTATATTAATTATATTGCATGTTTAATTGGCATATTTAATTATGTTTAATTGCAAGTGCTCAATTTTACTATAATTAAGATATTGGTAGCTATGATTATACTTTAATGATTGCGTACCCACATAATCACCTAACATGTTAGTGGTTAGGTATAAAATGAATCCAAACTGCTTGACAAAAATCTTTTTTTTTTTTTATAAAATGAACAAGATTAAGTATCGAAATGGTACTAATTGATTAGTTAGTGTAATCGAGTCCACGACCCTAAATTCTCTGGTTGCGTAAGAAGCGAGGCATACTCTCATGTCTCGCTTGGTTTCTAGTCAACCTCAATAAGCTAGTGATGACTCTTTTTTGCGAAATTCTTAACACTCCAATGTCACGTGAGGTATGGGCTTGGAAAAGCCCATGCCTAATCATGGGCCTCAAGTCCGTCCTTTAGGCAATATCCTTAAACATGTTCCCATTGAATTTGCACAAACAATATTGACTTCCATGAATATTGCGTGAACCTTTCTAAACACGATCTCTGACACCTCTTACAAGACCCCCTAAATAAATTAAGAGCGCCCGTTCAAAGCAAATAACACGAGTTGAGAAGGAAATCCGTGCCCGTTGGAGTTTGGTTGGAGCATCCTCATTCTTTCTACCAAAGTTGCTTGCTTTATTATCTTACTTTTCATGAGTTGAAAGAAATTCTGTGGCCGTCTTTGAATTACTCTATGTTGTACTTGCATTTTTTTTTCCAAATTCAAGAAAAGCTTATTTTGGATGCACCAAGGCAAATTTTCCTCCGGTTTCCGGATTTCATGCCTAACCCTCTTCATCCCAGGCACTCGTGTCAATGCACAATCTATCTTTACACATGGTGCTCAAGTAGGGCCAACTACTGCTGATAGCAAGTTTCTCGACAACCTCAACCGCCTCCTCTACAGGCCGCTTTAGACCAAGGACCCATCTCCAGTTTCTACAATACAACGGAAGGTGAAGATCTGGACGAAGTTTATGGTCTCTTCCTCTACAGGTAAATCACATGCGAAAGATACTCATTGTTTCAACTTTTGAGTAATACCTTTCGATTCTATCATTATAATCTTTGGAATCGTCTCACTTGGTTCTAGGATTTATATAATGGACCTAATATATTGGTCTTAATTGATATCCTCTACAGAGGGCGATGATCCAATTCCCACCGAAAAATTACTATCAAAATTTAAGTGATTACTAAGGACGCATTTGGTAACGATTTTATTCTCGGGAGTAGATTCTGATTAGAAATAATTCTTTTTTATTCTGTTCCCCGGAACAGATTCTAAGTATTTTAAACCGTTTGATAATTGTCTAAAATTTCTGATTCTGGAATAAAATTGTGTTTAGTACCGTGCTCATTGATTATGTTTCAAATAAATTTCTTTTAATTTTTAAATAATTTTTTTCTTTTTATATTTTTTCTTTTCCTTTTTTCCTTTTTTTTCTTTTCTTTTTTTCTTTTTGCTCCTATTCTTCTTCTTCTTCTTCTTCAGGCCGGTCGTCGACCGGCCAAATGAGGGCCGACAACCTCACCGGAGCGCCGTCAGCCCTCGACGCCCTCGCCCAGCCCCACCGAGGCTTGGCCTCGCTAGATCTAGCGAGGTCGAGCCTCGCCAGTGGCCAAGCCAGCCTCGTTAGGGCTAGGCGAGCCTCGCTGGGGCTGGGCAAGGCTTGCCTAGCCACCGGCGGGGCTAGGCGAGCCTCGCTAGAGCTGGGCGAGGCCCACCTGGCCACCAACGAGGCTCACCCAGCCCCGCCGAGGCTCAGCCTCGCCAGATTTGGCGAGGTCAAGCATCACCGGTGACTGGGCTCGCCTCTAGCGAGCTTGCCGGACCATTTGCCGGCGGCGGTGGACAACAATCGCGGGATGGCGATAGATGAAGAAGAAGAAGACAAAATGGAAGAAGACTTGATTCTCAGATTTGTTCTCGGAACAAGAATCAACTTTTTTTTTTATTCTTGATTTTACTCTAAATCATTTCCCGGGAACAAAAATTTTATCAAACGCGATTATATTCCCAAACCGCTCTTGGGAACAAAAAATCAGAATCAATCACTATTAGGATAGTTACCAAACAGCACCTAATGCAACTTTACTGTTCTTCTTCAGAGGGGATGTGGCAGCCAATCTCTGTTAGTCTTGCATCGATTCAGCTGCCAGCAACATCTTAAAAAGATATACAGGAGACAAAGAGGCGATCATATGGTACGACAAGTGTTTCGTGCACTACTCCAACAGATCATTCTTCTCAATCATGGAGTTGCTTTTTTCTTGGTCAACCGTACGGATGTTTTAGTTCCCAACAGCTCGATCGTGGTGGAAACTTTCAGGAAGATGATCAATTTTGTGACGAATGCGACAAACTTGGTGAGGAATGCTGGCGATCTCCTCAGAAAGCCTATACAGTCTCACGTTCAGTAACCCCACATGAGCTTGCACGGTGCATCCCGACATATCAAAGTTAGCTTGTAGGAATTGCTTGCTTTCTGCTTTTGTATGCCATTCTTAGTTATGGGAGGGGAGGTGCGAGAATTCTTCAGCTAAGTTGTAATGTACGGTACAAACCGTTTCGTTTTTGTGGAACCTAGAGGGCACTGGCACGCAGAGGAAGAGACCATAAATTTTGTCCGGATCTTTACCTTCGTTATGTTAAAGAAACCGGAGATGGGTCCTTGGTCATAAAGCAACCTGTAGAGTGGTCGTAAAGCAGCCTGTAGAGGGGGTAGTTGAAGTTGTCCCGAAACTTGCTATTAGCAGTGGTGTTGCCCCTGCCTAAGCACCATGTGTAAAGATAGGATTGTTCCCTAACAGGAGTGTCTGGGATGAGGAGGATCTGAAATCTAGAAAGCGAAGGAAATATGTCTTGGTTCATTGAAACTCATCTTTTCTTGAATTTGGAGAGAACACAATTACAATAAGGAGTAATTCAAAGACGGCCGCGGATGCTCCAACCAAACTTCATCGGCCGCAGACTGTCTTATAAGCTTCGGTGTTAGAGAAAGAAATTGTATTTGGAAAGTCCTTGGAATATTCATGGAAGTCAATAATACTAGCGCAGATTTATTGGGAATATTACATGAATAGCATTTCGGGAATATTACATGAATAGCATTTCTCTTTTGTACTTCCTTATATAAGTACACCTTGGAAGATAATGTTATATTTTCGGTAATATATGCTAACAAATGATGGTGGAAAACAATTTTATTTCATATCGATATGATAGATATCTAAAGGGCATATAGAGAATAGTTTCTTCCATAGTAGAGAACAATTTTCTTCCTTTGAGGCCGGTCCGTTGTGCTCTTACAAATATTTAAAAAATCACAAAATATATCTAAACACACATCCATCTTGAGCAACTATTTTATTTTGATCAAAACCGATAATTAAATATACCATTCACACACCTTTATATAAAACTCCACATAAAAAAGGCCAAATTACCCATCCTTGCAAACTTATTTAGTATGTTGCTTAGGGTTTCGGTGGTTTGTTTTTAATTGGATTTTGTGTGATTTGGGCAGGTGTGAGAAATTAGGATTTGGACAATTTTTTTGGAAAGGAAATGTTGTTTTCATAAGAAAAGACATGATGATAATTGATATGAAGGTGCAAAAGTGATTTCAAAAGGTAACACCTAAGTATGTTTTCAATTTATTTTTTTTCAAATGTAGAGGTATATAAGTGGTAGTTCTTGAGTGGTAATGAATGTTTTCGGTGTCTTTCCTTTTATTAGTAAATTTACTTTGATATCTAGAACTTAGAATCACTAATTGGATGAATTAAGCCCAAAATTCCAATATTGGAGAGAAAAATATTATAAAACTCATAGATAAAATAATAAAATAATATAACAACAATTTTAAATTTATTTTTCATATTTTCGGTGTGGCCCTGAAATTGACTATCTGTATTGTAGAGGCTAAGGAAAATTCATTGTACACAAAGAGAAGCTGGGTATCTAGCTTGGTCGACTCGGTTAAATAATGCTCCTCTTGTCGCTCTTATATTCAATATGAGTGGGGCTAATGCTCCGGTTTTCCATGATTGCCAAGCTCATGTGCATAGACTCCTTTACTAGCTAGAGATCTTCATTTTTGCCCTGGAAAACCTAAGGCCTAAGGGGCTATTTTGAGGTAGGATGTTGACTTCACATGTATCAATCGCGTGCATCCACGGTTGCTCTATATCGAAGAAATTAATCGCTTTGTTTATTCGAGGTTTGATGACTTTTGGAGTGGAGCACTACCATCTCCGCCCGCCCTGATTGACTTAGCCTTTGCTTTCGATTGAAACCAGAGTTCCAAGAACGACACCGACGCAAATGACAATCATGTGTATTTCCCCCAACTACAGATGCCCCTCAGGTCAGTTTATCTTTGGTGCCGTGTCATTCATTTTTGCTCATCATTTCAAGATTTTAAGAACGAATGAACATGCTTCAAGATACTTATTGTAATACGAACATGTGGGTATTGCGAAATAACGATTTGGATGGTAAGTAGAATCAACAAAAAATAGAATACATCATTACTTAGCTAAAAGGGTTAAAGAAGAAACCCCAGGAAAATAGAGTATGTATATGATTCTGTAGCATGTGGAACCATATAATAAGCAAAGCATACTAGTGCTTCAAGACCGAGAACCGCCCTCTCAAGTCTCAACGGCCTCAGCTGCATTGCAAGGATTTGACCTCCTTTGCTGATGTACTGATCTCTATGATGCAATTCATTTTTGAGATCTTGGTCTTCTTGAACATGAACATGACCGTGACCTTCCCTTTAAGCTCACCCTGACTTTTCAATGTTATGACTTGTGAGTTCAATGCACTCTGAAGTTTCGAGCTAATATCGTTGGGCAAATTAGTAGTGTTCAGATTCACGTCCAAATTGATCTTTTTGGTGGACTTGAAGTTGGCCTTGCCCTTGGGAATGTCCACTTGTCCCACCGGGACATTTTCATAGGTGAAGGCCACGTTGGAGGCATCGTACTTGAAGGGACCCCAGTTGGTGTTCTTGACCCGGATCGGAGCGACGAAGCTCATGCTGAACGAGGGAGATGTCTGACTCTCGGCGTTCAGGGTCGGGATGGTGAACTCGGCGACCCTGAACTTAGGGGACTTGAATTTCATGATAACCAAGACAAAGAAGAGGCCTTGGACTACCTGGAAGATGATGAAGGCGATGATGCCGATTGTCCACTTCATCTTTTTCTTGCGCCTCGCCTCCTCGATCTCCTCGAGCGATTCCTGGTCGCTCCGGTGGTAGCCGTTCACCTCCGCCGGGTGGTATTGGTTCTGGTTCTTGTCCGCCATGGATGCTCAGTTAATATGGCGATGGTTTTTCTCGATTCTTTCTTTCTATCTTTTTTTTTTCTTTCCCGAGAAGAAGGAAGAACAAACGGAGAGAGAATTTCTGGGTCCCTCCCCCTAAAGCAAAGTGGCTTCTTTTTCCCTGGGAGAAGTGGAGGAGATGTGGGAGGAAATGCTGATGTTTTGCATTGTGGATTGAAAGATATATATAGTATTTAGAGGGTGACCCGAATGAAGTGTGCGTCGGGGGGAAGGAGTGATTTTTCTGGGGTAACGAATTCCTGCTTTGGACATCCGTCAGGCAACTTCGTTACACACGGCAAAAGACGAAAGAAATGCGTAATAAATTAAGGTGGATGTTTTTGACTTCTAGATGGTCGTGACTTTTGGGTTTGAGAGGAAACTGCACGGTGGCGAAGGTGGACCCCATCAACGGTCATCGGCGGAAGCTTCGGTCTTGGTCATACATAGTGCGCTGATATAATTCAAACGAGGGGAGCCCCAGTTTAGGTGTGACCTGACATATAATTAGATATTTTGAAAAGTGACTGTTCAGCTTAGTTTGTCGTTTTGCGGGATAGTGGACTTTTTAAAAAAGACGAAATTTTGAGAATTTAGGGGGAAAAGTGAGATTAATGTTTGAGACCTAAATCGGCGTATGCCGATGAGGGCAGTTCCGACCGATCTTCGGTCGCAAAAAGAAAAAAAAAGTGAGATTTATGTGACTATAGGGATTCGACCCGCGCTTGGCGGAGCGAGGAAATTATTTGTCAGACGTTTTATTCGGGGTTTGCTGACGTGGAATGATGATGGGTTCTAGAAGCCGATTGGAAAAATTGTAAAACAAAAAAAAAAAGAGGAAGGGGGGCCCGCCGTATTGGGTTCTCTCCCCGAAATGCGAGGAGGACTTGGATGACGGTGGAAAAGGAAATGGGAAGAGGACTTGGAGAACGGTGGAAAAGGTGACTTTTTTTTTCTTTTTTTTGGTCATAGTGGAAAAGGTGACTTGGAGAATGGTGGAATTTCCACCAATTTTATCCTTATTTTGTGAAATCCCCAACCACGCCCTCCGAATTTGCCCTTCATTTGAATACCATGTTGAGAAGGGCAAAAGGGTCTTTTTGATAACATATCTTAACATGATAAAAAAATTTCTTGCCAATTTTCGAACAAGGATAATTATCCAAAAAATTCTAAATTTATTATGCGACGGTTAATTCGATCATAAGCTTTTTCAAATTAAATTTTATTGTGATGACTATATTAACAAATAGTTAAAAGGTTAAGACTTAATTAATAAAATTAAAATATTTATAATTATATTGATTGTCAGACAATAAGTTTCTTTTTCGACGATTTACCATTCAAACAACACACCCAGAAATCATTTTCCTCTGCTTTTCGTTGCGCTACCTTCATTTCCTTCCCCCCATCCCAATCTCATCCTAACGTAATCGGAGAATAGGATTCGCATGTTGGTCCTGATCAGAGTTCTCTTTCCAAGAACTTGTGTTCATGACGACTTATGCTCTGCTGTCCAAATACTATTGATTAATCGTTCCATGCTCGAGACTTAAATGTGTAATCTTCCCCGCTCTCCAACATCTTATCTTACAAATAAATGTCTGCTTACTCAGAAAGAACAATAAGCTCAGGCGAAGATAGTAGACATACGTATATGCCGTGTCGATTCGGTGATTTGAGATTGTAGAGCCCACTTTTGCCTTTAATGACCTGCGTTCTAATGTCCGAGGAAGGGATGAGATGGAGATGTGAATTTAGGGGGTACATTAGACATTTTCACGTTGTATATGAGAACTGCATGACATTGCCAAATTGGCATAGATAAATAGGCCTTCTTAGTTATAGCAAATCATCCTCAGTATACTTTTTTTTTCCAATGCTATCTAAATGCCTAAAATCATCGGTAGAATTAAGTTATTAACATTTAAAACCCTAATTTCAAGCCACCATTATATTTCCTCTCCTCCACCTAAACCTTAATCCCTTGCCAGAAGTCTTGTATTGAATTATGTTGCTGAGTCCATCTGTTGGGAACCCGGAAAGAGTCCTCCTACAAGCTGTTGGGATTATAGAATCTGCTTGTCGAGGTCCTGGGTTTGATCGAGTGGGATCGAAAACTCAGGCTTGGGCGTTGATGGGTGGATCCAAGCATTGGCCATTTCGGTCATTGGCTGAGGTGATCACAAGTCTAGCCCATGAGGACATACTTAAGCAGGACATTGAAGTCGAAGGTCTAGACATCACCTATTAGGTCGCTTACATAATTCGTTTTGGTCTCTTGAGATTAGACTCGTCAAACAGGTGAATCCGATCGAGTCATAAATAATCCGACTCGAATAGACCCATATAACTTGTTTTGATATATTTCCATGCAATGCAAATCTAGTGACTCATATCTCACCTAATTATAATGCTAAAAACTTTTACATTTAACCCAATCTACAAAAATCCATAGCCAAATTGAAGTAAATGTGCAAAGTGAGTGAGCAGGAGATGGAATGAAGGCGAAAGAGATCAAATAAAGAATTACAGAAATGGGTTGGGTCTAAATAAACTATAAACCCATTTTATAATCCAATTGTGACCCACTTAACACTAGCATTGTGTTTAAACTTAATAATGATCCATTTACTCAATAACTAACCAATTATAACCCATCATAACACCTACATAAGTTAAGGAATGGGTTATGATCCATCTTAACATGTCTACTTGAAACTTAGCTTTGACAGTTAAGGCCTCCTATTCGCTCACACAATTGGGTTTGCTCACCAAGGACTTCAGTCCATTCTATAAGCCAAGGAGTACAAATGAATTTCAAAGCCCCTTTTGTTGTGCAATGCGTGAATCATTAGTTAAAATTTGGATAATGACAAGACAGCTTCTGAACTTTTCTTCAATATTTCTGGACGCGAGGTCAATCCTTGTGGCTTCCCCGTTATTTGTAAATTTTCCATAATTTTTCTACTCCCAATTTTAAAACCCTTTTCCAAATAGATTTACCGGACTCAGTGGGTCTGGCTCGGCAATGACGAGCCTTAGAGCGATTTGGTTTCGTTACTGTGGATGTTGTGCTAGTTAACTCTTCTAGCAGTAGCAGACATTATACCCAACCGATTTCCATTTTTTTAGCACTAGAAGTAGATGACCGAACTTGAACATTGTTCCGCTTTCACCGTCGAAGTACGGCAGTGGCTATAGTCATGATTGCAAGATTTGATCTCGGATAGTGTTCAGTTGAGATGATAATGCTCACACAATCGTAAAGCCTCATCATCCAAACAAGGCCGGTGATCAGACGCGACGCAGCAATTTTTACGATTTTTTTTTTCAAAATTTTTATGAATTTTTATGAATTTTTTCTTTTTTTTTTTTTTCCTTTTCTTTTCGTCTTCTTACTGGCAATGGGGGGCAAGCCTCACCGAAGGCTCGCCGGCCACTAGGTGAGGGCCGCGAAGCCCTCGCCTGCCGCCAGCGAGGGTCGGGGCCCTCGCCTGGCCTCTCCCAAGGCCGGCGGCGAGGCGGCTTCGCCCCCGGGCTAGGCCCCTCAGCCGGGCGAGGCCATGGTGGCCATCCCTCGGCGAGGCGAGGTCGCGGCCCTCGCTCGGCCTTACCCAGGGCCGCCTTGCCCGCGACTTAGCCCAAATCTGGGTGAGGCCAGCCTTCGCTAGTGGAGTAGCTGGTGGGATTGCTCGCGGCCGCCGACGGTGACGAAGCGGAGGAAACCGAGGTCGGGAGCTGGGCTAAGCATGGGCGAGGCCGAGCGAGGGCGGTGACCCTCACCGGCGGGCCGGCAAGGGCATCGCGGCCCTCACCTCGCGCCCTAATGATGGCCGCCATGGCCTCGCTAGCCACGAGCAAGGCCGGCCTCGCCCGCATTTGGGCGAAGCCACCTCATCATAGGCCCCGGGAGAGGCCGGGTGAGGGCTTCGTGGCCCTCGCCCAGTGGCTGGCATGCCCCACCGGAGGCTCGCCAACCACAGCCAGGAAGAAGACGAAAAGAAAAGGAAAAAAATATATTTAATAAAAAATTAATAAAAAAATTCGAAAAAATAAAATAAAAATCATAAAAATTGCCACGTTAGTGTCCGGCCACCGTGTCGACGTCGCTAGCCAGCCAAAATTGGCCGGATAGAATAAATTGATACAAATATTAAAAGATTTAAGACTGAATCAGTATCAATATAATAGATTTATGACTTTTTTGGTACTTTTCCCTCCAAACAATCAGCATTGGCTTACTTTCAAAATCTAACCAAAATAATCTCCATTCTAATCACAATACAAATAGAGAAAATTCTAAGTACACACAACGGGAACCCAGTGAATGATAATAGGACAAGTATACACACAACCGGAACCCAATGAATGATAATAGGACACAGTTCAAAAACAATTCGTGGCAAACAAATGAACAACCACACAAACAATCTAATACAAAGATCACGCTCTCGACTCTCATGTGCATGACAAGGACTTGAGTGCCTTTGTGGACACATCAATGGCCATAGTGCAGTTCATTTGCGATGTCTTGTTCTTCTTGAACATGAACATGACCGTCACCTTCCCTTTGAGCTCAGCTCGGCTGTTCAATGTTATGACCCCTGAGCTCAACTCGCTCCCGAGAGTTGAACTGCTTGGCAAGTTCGCAGAGTTCAAGGTCACGTTGGCGTCAATCTTCTTGGTGGACTTGAAGTTGGCCTTGCTCTTCGGAATAGCCACCTCTCCCACTTGAACGCCTCCATAGATGAAGTTGACAGTGGTGGCATCGTACTTGAAGGGGCCCCAGTTGGTGTTCTTGATCCGGATCGGGGCGACGAAGGTCACGTCGAATGACGGTGAAGTCTGAGTCCCGACATTCAGGGACTGGATGTCGAACTCACCGACCCTGAACTTGGGGGACTTGAACTTCATGATGACAAGGACAAAGAAGAGAGCCTGGACTACCTGAAAGATGACGAACGCAGTGATGCCGATCGTTTATTTCATCCTCTTCTTGGGACTCTCCTCGTCCGTCTCCCGACATTCAGGGACTGGATGTCGAACTCACCGACCCTGAACTTGGGGGACTTGAACTTCATGATGACAAGGATAAAGAAGAGAGCCTGGACTACCTGAAAGATGACGAACGCAGTGATGCCGATCGTTTATTTCATCCTCTTCTTGGGACTCTCCTCGTCCGTCAGTTGCCGCGACTCTTGATCCTTCATGCCGATCGGAATAGCCACCTCTCCCACTTGAACGCCTCCATAGATGAAGTTGACAGTGGTGGCATCGTACTTGAAGGGGCCCCAGTTGGTGTTCTTGATCCGGATCGGGGCGACGAAGGTCACGTCGAATGAGGGTGAAGTCTGAGTCCCGACATTCAGGGACTGGATGTCGAACTCACCGACCCTGAACTTGGGGACTTGAACTTCATGATGACAAGGATAAAGAAGAGAGCCTGGACTACCTGAAAGATGACGAACGCAGTGATGCCGATCGTTTATTTCATCCTCTTCTAGGGACTCTCCTCGTCCGTCAGTTGCTGCGACTCTTGATCCTTCCGTAGAACACCATCCTGATTTTTGGTCTGTGGCTGATATTCGGTTCTGGTTGTGCTCAAAAGCTGGTGTTTTAGCGATGGGTTGCTCGAAGAAAAGGAAGATTTTCTCGGCTGTGTTTCGCTGGTGAAGTGCTCGGATGTGTTTGAAGGGATTGTTAATGCTTGTTTGGGTGGCTATGTCGGGTTATATATAGTGATTTTTAGGGGTATTTCTTCAGTATGCTATAAGATATCTAGGGACCTTACAAGGAATGATCGCAGTAGGACTCGAACAGCGGTCCTGGAATTTTGCTACACGTTTTTTGAGGCTCGTTCATTTTGATTTTCTAGATGCTCGTGATTTTAAATCGGTGAAATTGCCTTCTTATTTACGACAAACGGTAGCAATTCAACCAAATACAGAAATTGCTCAAGACACTTACCAAAGACTTTCTAGTTGCTCATTAACTTAGAAACTGCATATACTGGATGGATAATTTAAAACTTTCGATAGAATGAAACTGCCGAAGAGTTTCACGGAATCGACGTCAGGACCTCCTCAACCTCGGCGAAATGAAGCTTGCCAGTCACGTTCGACCCCCTGCGGTCATATTCATCTTCCAGAGCGTAGTACAAATCCAAATCCAATTCAGAGAAGTTGGTGGTTGCATCTGCTCCGTGCAGCTCTCTTGCTGCCTTGTCGTACGCCCTCGCTGCCTCCTCGGCCGTAGCGAAAGTGCCCAGCCACTTCTTCTGTCCCTTTGGCTCTCGTATCTGTGCTGTCCATTTGCCTGACGATCTTTGCGTCACACCCCGGAGCTTCTTCTCCCCACGGTCGCGAAGTCTCGACTGCAAATCCAATGGCAAGTGCCCGGGGGGGAAGTTGGCGATCGCCTCCTCTCCATTCAGCTCTCTGGCTGCTTTGTCATACGCCATCGCCGCCTCCTCAGCCGTGCTGTACGTGCCCAGCCACAGCATTGGACCTCGCTTCGGCTTTCGGATCTCTGCCCCCCATCTCCCCGACGGCCTTTGCCTCACTCCCCGGAGCTTGTTCCCGCTGCTGCAGCTGGCAGGCATTCTGGGGGAGTTTTTGGCTGTGGGAGAGGTTACACTTCAAGCGTGGTAGTGTTCACTGTTCAGGGACCGAGAGAGAATCAAGGAAACAATGAAGCGGGGAACGAGAGACTTAAGTAGGAAAGCATCAGGAAAAACGAATTACGTACGGTGGAATATGGGAAGTGGCTTAACGTCCAGCATGGCCATTTCTTTCAGAAATAATATTGGGAACAGAGAGGGAGGGATCGCTTTGAGCCACTTGGCTTCCCTTGCCGGCCGAGAGGCCCACCATGTTCCCCTCGTTGCCTCCTCGCCTTTGGGGTAAAGTAAACCATATTTTCCACGCTGGGTCCGCAAAAGTCAAATTATAGGAAACGACGTGATCTTACAATTTATTATTGAAAATTTTCTATAATATGAGCTTACATTAATTAATTAATTTTATATTTTAAATAATTATGTTAATAGATATTCTTATATATGTTAAACCTTAGAGTGATCTTATTGAATTTGGTATTTGCATTTATTAATAACAGGCCTAGTTGAGCAACAATGTGTAAATAATTGTGTTTAAATGAAACTTGTAATAGGAAGGACCTAGTTGACATGCTATTTATTAGAGTTTGCTAAGTCTCATCTCTAGCCTATAAAATGGTAGATTATACCTATCGGTTGCTTAATTCCATTAGAAGCCACTATCTAAAGTAGGTCATAGAAAGGAACATCTGGCATTCCAATATATCTCTGATTATCAGGTTGATCAATTTTTCTTCAAGTGAAGCAATGGCTCAAATGAGTAGACTTTAATTCCGATGTGTTTATTTATCTTGGTATTTTACAGTCATATATGGATCCGATTCTTCTTGATTAATAAGTTATTTATGTGAATAATTTTCTACATATGGTATTAGAACAAATCATATATGATTGTAGAACCCAAATTTTTTTTTTTATGGACAAATTCGAAACTTTCCTCTTTGAGCTGAATATTATCATTATTTTTTCGTGTGGATTTTTTTGCTCGATTGATCCTGAAACCATAGAACTTTTGTTCTACATGTTGAAATCTTTCCAACCATATATAATTTGTATAATTTTGTTGGGAATTAAGAGAGAATTTTAAATTTGAAATTATAGGGTTTATACATAAAAAATTCTAGAATTTTTAAATTACTTGTAATTGATTGATGTTCGTTGTAAATTGTTGCGTAATTATAGGGTTTATACATAAAAAATTCTAGAATTTTTAAATTACTTGCAATTGATTGATGTTCGTTGTAAATTGTTGCGTGGGTATTATTATTATTATTATTATTATTATTATTATTATTATTATTATTATTATTATTATTATTATTATTATTATTATTATTATTATTATTATATATGTTTTAGCATCCTTTTGTTACATTAAGGTAAGTTTTTAGGGTTCAAATTTAAGAAAACTGAATTTTGGTCATGGGAGGCTTAGATTTGAAACCTTGAAGCTTGAATATGGTTAATTTCTTCGTTTGTTCTTCATTTTATTAATTCTAGTCAATTATATCAATATTAGATGTAAGACTCATGAAGAAATTTTATCAAAAATCAATTATTATATGAGTTTTTTGATGTTCGGGTTGAAACCGGGTCGTATGACGCGGTTTTCAAATTTCGTGACCCAGTTGGAGGTTGAAAAGACCTCCAGCCAGACCGAGTCAATGGATGCCCATCCTTTCTTTTTTTCTTGCCCGGAACCTTTCTTTCCTTGGTTCATGGGCGTGAGCCCAAAACCAATAATATGAATAAACTGGAAGTGTGGACCATTTTTAATTCGTGGCCCGCCCGTTTCAAGTGGCTTGTGTGGGCTCTTGCGGGTTTGCGGGCGGGCGAAGGTGAGGGCCCGCGGGAGGGTCTGAAATAATAAAATAATAATTTAAAAAAAAAATGTGGCAAAAATTGTTGCTTGATAAATGCAATATTGTCGCGACCTAACTTTGGGTGCATCACCTCAGGTTTGGTTAATGGACTACTAAGTTTAAACTTAGCCCGGGCTCTTCTAAACTCATATCAATTCGCAACTTAGATTCAAATTCTTAACATGCAAATGATTTTTTCAATTAGGAGTCACAACTAATCTATTTTTGGTGGGTCGATTAGAAACCCAAGTAAAGTAACGGGATATTTACTTTAAGACTATGAGTTCGGGGACTTGGTTACGCTAGATTTCTCTAACACCCTTTCGGTACATTTCTCTTAAAAATGTTTTGTAGGCAACTTGAATTAATTTTAATTTACTTCCCTAACATATGAGGCGACCATGCGGGTGCACAAACCACCAATTTAACACTCATAAAAGTAATAAATAAATTATGGGACTTACCTCGTAGCAACGAAAACATCTGCAATTTAGCTTAGAATTCAAACACTCAATCTTTTTTTTTTAAGGATTTTTTCTTGTTGAATAAAATCTAATCTATGTGCAATGCAATTTAACCAAATGACCTAATTCTAATGATGGAAAATTTCTAATTAAATGGACCTAGCAACAATTACTAAATGATGTGAACCTAATTCTATATGACATGCGCATGATATTTTTTGTATTTTCTTTATAAAAATTCATAATTGAAAATTACTAATAATAAAAATCTAGCTAAAGTGAGATATTATCTATTTTAAGTTAGGAAATAGAACTAATCTAAATCCTATCTTAACTTGGAATATTATCTAACCTGGCTACCATCTAAACATGCATTCTAATATAATTAGACAATAATCTAACTATTCTATCATGCAATTCTATCTAGGAAATCAATTTAATCTACATGATATGCAAATGTAATTTTTTTTTTTGTATTTTTGGGATAAATAAAGCAATTAAAGCATGGTAAGCATCAAATCATTCACGGTGATTAAAGATATTATCCATTGATTGAATTTGGAAATGATATCTAATCAACTTGGTTATTTCGCTAATAAAATCGATAAATTGATCTTAATCCTTAAAGATCAAAATATCAATTTTATTCCCATGTGATTAATTATTCCATCTAAAGCCTTATAGATGGAATAAAAAATTGACGTGTGGTTGCGAATTAGGCAATAAATCCTAATTAGGAATGCACTTATCATTCAAATATACACATAAGATACCGAAAACATGTTTTTAGGCAATAAAATATCTAAATCAAATTTAGATAATTACCTAATTATGCAAATGATATTACCAAATTTGAATCGAGCGGGCAGCCATGGGCGGAGGGCAGCGATGGCTGACGGGGGGGGGCACCGGTGTTTGGAGCTCTGGCAGCGGGCAGCGGGCGACAGGTCATGAGTCATCGAGTGGAGGATGGCAACGGGCATGCGGTGGCTCAGCGATCAGCAGTGACGAACGGGCTGCTGCTGTGGCGTTTGGGGATGAGCTTTGGGAGCAACAATGGCCATCGCGGGGGACGGGCAATGGCAAAGGCATGGCATTCAGCTTGGCAGAGCAGGGGCAAAGCTTCGACTACTGGCGTCTTGGCGGTTGCTACAGCAGGGGTGCAGTGACCGACGATGAGTTGCTACGGGGCAAAAGCAGCGATTGCTGCAGCGCTAGTGGCGAGGGGGCTCAACGACTAGCTCAGCAATGCTCGTGGGTGAGCAGGGGCGCAGAGGCAGTATGGCTCGGGCGGAGACGTGGCGGAAGTAGCAGCAGCGGGTGCAAGAGGGTGGCGAGGAGCTCGGCTATTGGGGTCGTTGGCGCTCGAGCAAAAGGCAAAGGTGGCGACAGCAAGCTGCTGGTGGTCGCTTAGGCGAGGGGACGCCCGGACAGCTGCATGGGCTTGGCGAGGAGCTGCTGCACAAGGAAGAAGAAGACATTTTCCCTTCCTTTTTTTTTTATTTTTTGTCTCACATGTCACTCTCACGTCTCTTCTCTCTCTACTGTAAGGGTGTTAGGAATTGAACCGAAAACCGAACCAAAAAATTCAGTTTTTTTAGTTCAATTCTCATTAAAAAGCAATATCTTTTTATTGGTTCGGTTTTTATCGGTTAACCGAACCAAACCGAACTGAACCAATCCAAAAACCAATAAAATCAAATCTTCGATTTTATTCTCTCCCGACGCTAAGTCCTCTCCTCTTGTGTCTCATCTTGGTCGGCTTGGAGGTGCAACGGCGAAGGCGATGACGATGGCAACTGCGACGGCGACGGCAACTGATTGAGGGACATAGCCCCTTTCTTCTGCAAGTCTCTCCTTCGTCCCTCTTCCTTCCCCCTTTCTTCTGCAAGTCTCTCCTTCGTCCCTCTTCCTTCTGCAACGACGGTAGCGATTGAGAAGAATTTGTAGAGAGCATGTCCTACGCGCACTTTGCTCTGGACTGAGGGGCCACCAATGACTTTAGATTTGCGACACCTCTTGCTTGATCAAATTGGTAAGATTCTCTTTTGATCGCCGTGTGTTCATCTTCCTCTGCAAAGATCTTTTTTGCTCTTTTTCTCGTTGATTGTGCGAAGTGGGAGCACAAACGTGGGTTTTTTTTTTTCCTTTTTTTCTTGCTTTGCTCCATATGTTCTGTTCTTTGAGATGTTTTCTTAGTGGGTGTTGAGGCGAAGGTTTTGTTTTTCCGCTGCGATGTGAACTCTGATCTTTGCTCCATTTGTTCTGTCCTTTGAGATGTTTTCTTGGTGGGTGTCAAAGCAAAGGTTTTGTTTTTCTACTGTGATGCGAACTCTGATTTGTGCTACTGCGTTGGTTCCAAGGAACACTCTGTCCATCTACCATTTTTGCTGTTTTCTTTTTTGTGGATTTTTGTCTTAGCTGCTGTTGAGGTGGAATGAGTGTTAGCTAATTGCTGCAATTGCGAATAGACTCGGTTAGCCCTTTAAACTATTCATTTTCTGTTTCATCTGCTCCAAATTAGCTTTTGGGTAAGTTGTAAGGATCTGCATTGGTGATTGCCTGCCCTTTGGAATTGGTAAAAAATTTTGGGTTGCTTTTGTTTTCCCCCCTAATTGATGGGAATTCCCATTTGTAGTGATCGGGAATCTGAAGAACATCAAGGGGTTATCATTGACTGTACCCTGAATGGTTCTTGGTGCTCTTAAAAGAGAAAACCAAAAACAAAAGAGGAATGTGTTGCGTAGTTTTAATAGTGAAGTATGTTAGTGTGTTAAAGGTCTTCTTTTCATGCAGTCTTACATGTAATTGTAAAGAGATCTCTTCTTGCGTACATGAGGGCATGTGAAAAGGTGTAAGGTGCGCATCAGTTGTATTAGTCATGGTGGCCTATGGGGATTCCAGATGAAGTAAGAGTTCTTTACCGTAGAGTGGTCACTTCCATGTGTTGACAGACTTTTTAATGTCCATGAGCATATGTGCGAGTGTCCTTGCTTTGGCCTAAGGGCGAAAGGATAGGGTTCTTGAAGGCCCTATCTTGGTTTCACGCCAAATTTTACATGTACCTTTAACCCTTTTCTTTTGGTTTTGATAGCAGTTGGCAAGGCTTTAACTTCTTCAATGACCCATCAACTGTATATCCCAGCAATATACCAAATAGATTGCTGAATCATAGATATCTCTTCTTTTGTTATTATACTAAATAGGATCTAATTTTGTAGATGCCTTAACCTGTGGACTTGACTTGATGTCGTTATTGTTTCAATCAGGTGCTTTCTGTGGTTGGGCTTCTTCAAGATGAAGTCGATCCCATGGTGTCTGTAATGAAGGTTGAAAAGGCTAGCAACATCTTCCTAAAGGACCCTCCTGGAAAAGCTCTTTTAAAATCATTTAATGCTTGGTCTTCCTGGCACTCATCTCCATTCATATTGATTGAGAAGAATTCAGGAAGCCTCATTCTATTTGTATTTATCAATTAAATCTCTCAACCAACTAGAGAGAACTGTAACTGGGGCTTTCGGTAATTGCAGATCTTGCTGGACAATGATTAAATAACTTTTGTTTTCTTCTCTGTTTCATTGGAAACCTTTTGATCCAGAATATATGCATTTGTTGTTTATGACATTGTGGAGTTTATGATTTGTTTAAGTATTATAGATATATGCTAAATGCCAATATATGCATTTCACTGATTTCAGCTCCGAAGTCTCACAAGTCAGGGGTTACTCCCACGTGGACTGATTCTTCTTATTGAATCCTCTCATGGCTTTGCATGACTAGGTAAGACCTTTCGATTATGATTCTCACTTCTCTTAGCAACATGGATGTCATGTATTGTATTATGATGCAATTCCGTCGCATCATTTAGATTATTTTGAGTTTAACCAAAAAAAAAACCGAACCTGAACCGAATCGAAAGTTAGGTTCGGTTCGGTTTCAATTCAGTTCGGAAGATTTTTTTAATGGTTCAGTTTGCAAAAAAACCGAATCAAACCGAACCATTGACATCCGTACTCTCCTGTACTCCTCACACGTCTCAACTGTAGCTTTCTGCCCCTTTTGTTGACTTTTACCCCAAAAAAGTAAAGAGAAGTCCCCTTTTGAAAAACAAAAAAGAACCTCCCCAAAAGAAACGAAAATAACTCCCCTCTGCGTCGTGTGGTGAGTCCCTTTTATAGGAAAGGACTCAAGCTTAGCAATTTTTTCTTTCCTTTTTGGCTCACGCACGGAATCCTCTTTGATCAGGTAATCTTTCTTAGTTTGAGTCAAAAGAATATATTACTCCATACATGCCCCACATGTAATATTGCCTCTTGATATTTCAACCTTAAACTTCCAATCTTCAGTAAAATATATCGCGCTTAATATATAAAACACATGAATATATGAAATATTTATCGAATATTAGAAGAATAATATGAATCTTTTTTTGAAAGTACCGAATTGTCAACTCGTGGAATTAAAGTCCATCCGCCGCTAATCAAATGCAAAAGTGATAAACAAATAAACAAGTGCAATTAAAATTATATGCTATGCAATTTTAATTCTATTTTTTTTAATAAAATCATTTGCTAAGAGTGAAAGTTAAACCTCAGTTTATATGTTGAGTAAGTTGTGACCTATAATCACCCATCAACGGCCAAGGTATGCCTAGAATCTCTCTTTTCTGCGTTTCTTGATTCTTATCTGGTGATTGCGATAGCTTGGAGATGAGGTAGTGTTATTGGAATCAATTGGAGAAGAGTTTTAAATCATGTAAATCTCTCCGACCTACTTCCCTGCTTTGTTCATATTGTTTTTCTTTTCAAATATTATGATTTGCCACACGAACTTCATTCGCCAGCTAGAGATGTATAGCAAATTCTCCTTACCCCATAAGGACCCTCTCTAACCCTACGCGAGCTGGAGATATATAGCAAAAGGGAAAAGTGTTAAAAAAAAAAAAGTCATAAACCTTTTGTATTTGTACTAATTTAGTCCTAAACATTTTGTTGGTATCAATTAAGTCTTAAACATTTTTACATTGTACCAATTCAGTCATTTCCAACCAATTTTGACCGGATTTTGCTAACTAGACACCAATTGACTCGATGTGGTCCGATCGCTAACGTTGACAACTTTTAATAATATTTTAACTTTTTTGAATTTTTTTTTTTTTTTTTTTTTTTTTATTTTTATTTTTTTTTATTTTTTTTATTTTTTTCTTTTCTTTTCCTTCTCCTCTTTCTTCCTCTAGCCAGCCTCTAGCCAATTGCTAGACTTCGGCGACCGGCTAGAGGCAATGGCCAGCGAGGTCGACCTTGCCGGCCACCTCGCTAGTGGGCGTGAGGGCGGCCTCACGCTGGGCGACAAGGTTCACCCTCGCCGGATCTAGCGAGAGTTAAGCCTAGCCCATGGCTGGCGAGGGCGAGCCTAGCCCGCCCAATGCGAGGCTACCCTCGAGGCCTGGGCGGCAAGGCTCGAGCCTCACCCATGGCCGGCGAGGGCAAGCCCGGCTTGAGGCCGCCCGGCCACGAGGGTGGCCTCTCGCTAGGGCCGGGCGAGGCTCACCCTTGCGGCCATGGGCGAGGTTCAACTATTACCAAATCCAACAAGGGCAAGCCTCGCTACCCAAGCCTCTAGGGTCACCTCATGCCAAGCGGGCAAGGCTCGCCCTCGCCACCCAAAGACGAGGCTCAACGATTGGCTAGAGGAAGAAAGAGGAAAAGTAAAAAAAAAAAAATTCAAAAAAAAAAAATTCAAAAAAAAAATTAAAATATTATTAAAAGTTGTCCAAGTCAACACCGATCAAGCCATGTCGGCCGCCAGCGTATAGTTAGCAAAATTCGGCCAAAATTGGCTGGAAAGGACTAAATTGGCACAAAATAAAAATGTTTATGACTTAATTGGCACAAAAAAATTTTTTTGACTAAATTGGCACAAATGCAAAAGGTTTAGGACTTTTTAAACACTTTTCCCCATATCAAATTGTCCTTACTTCATAGGGATTCTCTCTGAAGTGATAATACCAAGGGTTAAAGATGATCCCTAGGAGGAGTTGGATTTCATCGATGGTGATGAAAACTTCACCCCTGGAGGCCGCATGATTTATTGGGTCTTAAAAACCTCCAAGCTACACGCACAACTTTTCTTTTCTTTTTTCTTGGTTAAATGTCTCCAATAAGCGCATTGCTATGAAAAATAGATCGTTTAAAAAAAAAATCTGATTTGAACATTACTGTTTCTACTAATACATGTATCCTTAAATTATCTTATTGACTATGTATACATACATCGAAGCTCGACACTTAGCTTGTTAAGCACAAATATTACCATTAATTAGTAAAAAATATAGTATCATCCTAAGCAATTAGCCCATTGTGGGATCTCATAACGAGATCAAGGATCTCCATCGATTATAGATGTTAAAAGCATATATCTAATAATTAAGTTATGTGGCTAAATTATCAATTAAGTTGTAGTAATAAAAGGTGCATAGTTAATTAGTGATTGTGATAGCTTAGAAAGCATGTAGGGTTATTAGTATTAGGGGTGAGAAAAAAATTGGACCAAGCTAGGAACCGCCCGAACTAGACTGAGCCACCCAATTATGAGCGGTTCCCAGTTCCAAAAAATTGAAACCAGTGAATTTCGGTCTGATTTCAAGTTCTAAGTGTAGACCCACCCACCCAAACCGTACCGATGTATGTATGCATATATGTATGTATGTATGTTAATCCTGGAGTCAACAATAAGCCAATTCTTTCCCACATCGTCACCGGCTCAAGCTTGAGGTTGGATTAAAAGCAAAACCTCAAACGGGTGATGGGCGCGACGTCATACCAAAGAGGGGAACAAGGCGCTTGGTAAGTGTGGAGAAGTGAGGAGCAACAGGATCCATGCCATGGACAATGGGAGTCTTGTAAGTAGATGTCAAACATGCTTAGCATGTACGCGGCGTGAAGAGCCATGCCCAGAACCACGAACCATCACTCTCGTCTCTTCAACCACCTCCTCTTTCTGCCGACGCCTTCTTTAGCTCGTGCATCGCCCATCCCCAAGATCCCATCTTCGACCCCATTGATATTGTTTTTCTTGTGTGACCAGCTACTAGTATTCTTATTCTTGGTTTCTGTCTGTTATAACTCATGCTAGTGACTCGATCAGAAGCAGAGTTCAAAGAGAAAGCACTTGAGCCTCGTTCAGTTCAACGACTCATACAGAACGAATACATGAGCCACAAGAGGTGGTCGCTGGAACAATGTCAAGCTTATTGACATTATCAGGGAAAATGCCAAAGAAGTCATAAACCTTTTGTCTTTGTGCCGATTTAGTCATAAACCTCTTTTTGGTATCGATTCAGTCATAAATCTTTTTAAGTTGTGCCAATTCAGTCTTTTCCGGCCAATTTTGGCCGGATTTTGCTGACTGAACACTGGCCAGCTGACGTGGCCTAATCAGCGCTGACGTGGACAACTTTTAATAATATTTTTTTATTTTTATTTTTATTTTTTTACTTTTTTATTTTTTATTTTGTCTTTTTCCTCTAGTCGGTCGCCGAGGTCCGGCGACCGGCCGAGGCGACCGCGGGGGAGGCCGACCCGCCGATCCGGGCGAGGTCGAGCCTCGCCGGCCATGGGCGAGGTGAGGCTCGCCCGCCCAGGGCGAGGCTCGATGGCCGCTCGCGAGGCCATGGGCGAGGCTTGCTCTCGCCGGATCGGGCGAGGCGAGCCTCGCCCATGGCCGGCGAGGGTCGGGCAAGGCTCGACCTCACCGATCCGGCGAGGGCGAGGCTCGCCCATGGCCCGATCTCGGCGAGGGTCGGGTGAGGCTCGCCCATGGCCTCGCCCATGGCCGACGAGTCCAAGGCGATCCGGCGTCGGCCTCGTCCTCGCCGGCGGTGGCCTTTGGCCGGTCACCGGACTCGGCGACCCGGCCGGAGGAAAAAGACAAAAATAAAAATATAAAAATATAAAAATATAAAAATAAAAAAATTAAAAAATTAAAAATATTAAAATATTATTAAAATTTGTCCACGCGCCGATTATGCCATGTCAACCGGTCGGCGTCCAGTCAGCAAAATCCGGCCAAAAGAACTGAATAGGACTGAATCGGCACGAAAAAAAGGTTTAGGACTAAATCGGCACAAAGGCAAAAGGTTTATGATTTTTTTGGCACTTTTCCCACATTATCAAGGCCAATTCTTAGACCCACTTAGAAACCGGGGGATCATGATCAACCAATTCGGTCCGATTCTCAAATGGGACCAAACTGGGTGGGTTAGTTCCACAAATTAAAAACCACCTCTTCTAGTCCAATTCTCAATTTCAGGGTAAAAACCAACTTATCCTAAAAGTAATTGCCCCAAATTGATATAAATTGGAAACCATTTTCAAATCATGTATATCTCTCTCCATATCTCCTTACTTTTTTTGTTCTTTATCGACATAAAGATGCTAGGAGTGCAAAAGTTTCAGATGGCACTCATCAAAAGTTCTTTTTTTTTTTTCCAAATTACTTTTTTTTTTTGGTAAAGGTAAGAAATATATTGAGGAAATGTCAAATATACAAAAAATCTCGTCACAAGAAACTTACACTCCTAATGCAGAAACAAAAAGAGTGGAAGGGTGACGAGATGAAAAAGCCACAAAACGCGGCACAAAATTTAACGTGATTATATTTTATTAAATTCTCATACCAACATAATTTACCAGTGTGTCCAATCAACTTATATTCCCCTAACTGGCACTGTCTGCATGTTTTGCCCTACCCATAAAATCATATATTGGACAATCAAGAATTTTCCCAAATTCCCCAAATATAAACCCTAATTTCCTAAAGCCACCAATTAGCTTAGGTCCTCTCATTACACCCGAGGGCATGGAGGAGGGTCCGGATCTGAAGGATTTTGGTGGTAATGGACTAGGCAAGGGAAGACGTGACCTTTGGGTAGGTCAGGTGAGGCATTTGGTCGAACAGGTTGCAGGCGTCGTCGGGTCGGAGGTAAGGGCGAGAGTTGGGGTCGATTTGATAAAGAACGAAGGCAATGAACGAATAGTTCCCGGGCTCTGGATCCATGGATTTGTAGGTTTGAGTTCGATTACGGAATTGAAGCAGTGGAGAACGGATTTTATAAGGGAAATATGGTCCATTATGAAGGTAGACTAGAGAGTTCGACAGAAGAAAGAAAACCGTGTGCGATGTTTGATCTTACTGCTAGATGCAAATTATTGAAACCACGGGAATTGGTTTTCGAAGAAAACGATGTGAATAGATTGACATGATCTTGAAGTGAAGAAGGATCGAGTGAGCAAGTTCATCGAAGAAGAAAACCTAGTATCATTGGTCATAGCTCCTCCTGAAATTTCCATCGTCCACCATCTCCAATCGTCATCAGCCACTGTGAAATCCCCATTGCCGGCCATCTCGATCTCATTGCAGCCAAAACAAAGCACAACATAGCATACACACCGATCTCACGAAAGAATCCTCTCTCAAACATTTTTTAAATCACAATCGTTGGTGATCCTTATCCATCGCTCACTAATTGTTGTCACCCCCCTTGGTTTGACGTCGTCCGTTACTTCCAAGTCTGGCCGGTCGTGCCTCTCTTCTCCCATGCTTTTCAGATCCAAGTGTTCGAATTTCCTCACGCTCGCTTGATCCTTCTTCTCCGGCGCCATTCACTGGCGCTTGATGTTTTGCTCCAAACCCCAACATCGTTCAACCTAAGGTACTCAAGAACAAGGCTACCCTGCAAACCACGACATCTACTTCAAAATTGTCGAACAAGGCTTGATTGAGAAAGAAAGAGAGCAGAAAGAACCAGAAAGAAAGGTAGATGAAATTACTTTTTAACACGGTGTCTATTTGTTATTAAAGGTCAGCTCATTGTCCACATGGCATTGACATTTAATTAAAAATTAAGAAATAACGAAAATGGTGTGAATTTTTTTCATCTTAAATGAGCGAAAACATTTAAAACTAAATTGAGCATTGTATGAAACTTCTTTCAGCTTCTTTCATCACCCGAACTTTCTACCATTTCCAAACAACAAGATAATCGTTCAAAAAATTCATAAATTTATTATACAATGATCAATTCAATTCAAAACGTTTTCCAATTAAAATTGATTAGAATGACTATAGTGACAAATCTTCAAAAGGTTCAAAACTAAATTAATAAAATTGAAAAATTTGAGATTGAATTAGTTATTGTATAATACAGTCCAACATATTTCAATAGTTTACCATCCAAACAACACTAAAGAAATCATTTTCCTCTTTTCCCGGTAGCGCAACCTTCATTTTCTTCTCCATCCCAATCCTCATCCTAACGTAATCATAGAATAGGATTCCCATGAGGTCCTGATCAGAGTTCTCTTTCCAAGAACTTGTGTTAGTGACAACTTGCGCTCTGCTCTCCAAATACTATTGGTTAATCGGTCCATGCTCGAGACTTAAAAGTGTAATCTTCCCCGCTCTCCAACAGCTGATCTTATAAACAAATGTCTGCTTACTCAAAGAACAATAAGCTCGGGCGAATATAGTAGGTACACGTGCATGCTGCGTTGATTCTGTGATTTAAGCTTGTAAAGCCCATTTTTGCATTTAATTTACCTCAAATTGACTCGGGTCGATGTGTTCTAATGTCTAAGGAGGGGACGAGATGGAGATATGATTTTAGGGGATACATTTGGCATTTTCACTTTGTAATGAGAACCGCATGATATTACCAAACTAGTACAGATGAACAAGTCTTCTCAGTTATAGTGAATCATCCTTTGTATAACCTTTTCTCCAATGCAATCTAAATGACTAAAGTCATTGGCACAATTAAGTTATCAACATTTAGAACCCTAATTTCAAGCCACCTATGTTTCTCCTCTCCTCCACCAAAACCTTAATCCCTTGCCAGAAGTTCTGTATATTGCAATATGTTTTTGAATCGATCTGTTGGGAACCCAGAAACAGTCCTCCCAGAGGCTGTTAGGATTATAGAATCTGACCGTGGAGGTCTTGGGCGAGTGGGAGCGAAGACGCAGGCTTCGGCGCCAATGGCAAGGATCCAAGCATTGGCCGGCCATTTGGGTCTCTGGCTGAGGTGATGACAACGCAAGTCTAGCCCATGCAGACTTAGGCGGAAGATTGAAGTCGAAGGTAAGTCGAAGGTGTAGACATCACTGACCAGGTCGCTCTCGCAATTCGAATTGGTCACTAGACGCTCGAGTTCAATTGCAGCCGTTTTGGGGCCGACCCCTTAAGGTACTTCCGCTGCTCGCCAAGGACTTAAGTCCATGCAATAAGCCGTGGAGTTCAAATGAATTTTAAAACCCCATTCACTTTTTAACACGTGACCCTTTATTTAAAATTTACATAATGACGGGGACGACTCCTGAACTTTTTTTTCAGGATTCCTGGATGCAGGATCGTTACTTGTGGCTTCTAAGTTACGTGTAAATTTCCCATAAATTTTCTATATCCAATTTCAAAAACCTTTTCCAAATAGATTCACCGGTCAATGGGTGTAGTTTGGCGATGACGAGCCTTAAAGCGATTTGGTTTCATTAGCGTGGATGTCGTGTGTTGGTTAACTCTTCCAGCAGCAGCAGACATGATACCCGACCGATTTCCATTTTTTTAGTACTAAAATTAGATGACTAAACTTGACATTGTAAGGCCTCGTCATCCAAACAATCAGCACTGGCTTCCTTCCAAAATCTAAGCGAAAAAATCCTCCATTCCAATCACGGTATAGTCAAAAATTTCCAAGTATAAACACAACTGGAATGGTAATAGGACACATAGTTCAAAAACAATTCACGGCAGACAAATAAGCAACCACACAACCAATCTCATACAGAGATCACGCTCTCGACTCTCATCTGCATGACAACGATTTGAGTGCCTTTGGGGATACGTCAATGGCCATAGTGCAGTTCATTTGCGAGGTCTTGTTCTTCTTGAACATGAACATGAACATGACTGTCACCTTCCCTTTGAGCTCGCCTTGGCTGTTCAATGTTATGACCCCCAAGCCCAACTCGCTCCCAAGAGTCGAATCGCTCGGCAAGTTTGTGAAGTTCAAGGTCACGTTGGCGTCAATCTTCTTGGTGGACTTGAAGTTGGCCTTGCTCTTTGGAATAGCCACCTCTCCCACCTGAACGCCTCCGTAGACGAAGTTAACGGTGGTGGCATTGTACTTGAAGGGGCCCCAGTTGGTGTTATTGATCCGGATTGGGACGAGAAAGGTCATGTCAAACAAGGGTGAGGCCTGAGTCCCGACATTCAGGGACTGGATGTCGAACTCGCTGACCCTGAATTTGGGGGACTTGAACTTCGTGATGATAAGGACAAAGAAGAGGACCAGGGCCACCTAGAAGATGACGAAGGCGGTGATGCCGATCGTCCACTTCATCCTCTTCTTGCGCCTCTCCTCGTCCGTCAGTTGATGCGACTCTTGATCCTTCTTTAGAACACCATCCTGATTTTGGTCTGTTGGTGATATTCGGTTCTGGTTGTGCTCGAAAGCTGGCGTTTCAGAGATGGTTTGCTTGAAGAAAAGGAATTTCTCCTCTGCGTTTCGTTCGTGAAGTGCTTGGATGTATTTGAACGGATTGTTGATGCTTAATTGGGTGGCGATGTCGAGTTATATATAGTGATTATTACAACCGTATGTTGTAAGATATTTGGGGACCTTAAAAGGAAATGATCGCAATGGGACTGAACAGCGGGGTCCCAGGATTTTGGTACCGGTGCCAGAACGAGTTCTCTTAGGATCACTTTTGTTGACTTTCTAGATGCTCGTGACTTTTCAATTGTGAAATTGTTTTCTTATTTACAACGAACAGTCAGCTATAGAAGCTTAAATTAATTTATTGTCCATTTTTATCTGGTGGAGAGCTCCACATTAAAGCTGAACCGTCTATAAGTTGTGTTGACACCTAATTTTGGCAAAACTAAAAAAATAAAAAAATAAAATCGCATTAGGGCAAATAAAAGAGGAAAAATCAATTTAATTGATTATGCATGGAATGTGGGAATTCTGACTAGTTATTCTTACTTCAACAAGATATTCAAGAAATCGAGAGAATAAAAGTCAAAATGAAAATCAAACCCAAAATCGGTAAGAATAATGGCTAGATAGATAAATCAAAGGAAAAGTATCAAAGAATTATATTCATCGGGTGAGTTGTTCGCAAAAATTAAAATGAACTTGAATGCGTTTTCGGTAATATTAGTGAAAAATCAGGGCTGAAATTCGATAATTCCCACAATCAATGAAGCATAACTTTCTAAATATCAATAGAGGTTTTCGCTATAGAAAGGCTACAGTTCGTTAAGAAGGAGGAGGGGGAAAAGACATGAAGAGAGAATTCGTTAAAAAGGACCTTTCCTTCGTTCTTCGGGAGAGAGGACCACAAAAGCTTTAGAAGAGGGAAAAGTCAAAAGTCAAAAAAGAGAGAAAAGAAGAGGGAAAGAGAGAAGAGACGTGGGGGCTGAGAGTGCAGCGACACAGAGAGAAAGAAGTGACGTGAGAAGACAGAGGAGAGAGAGGGAAAAAAAAAAAGAAAAGCAAAAGGGCGGGGTCGTCTTCTTCGGTTGGGCTTTTGCCCTTCGCTGCTGGTCACTCCGTCCGGCAACAGGCCGCCAGCCTCCGTCCACCGCCGGCGAGTTCTGAAGCCGCAACAGCCCTCAGCGACGCCCGCGCTCGACCTCCACCGCTGACCCGCAGCACTGCCACCTCGCCTCGCCTGCAGCCCGCACCCGACGCAACTCGCTGCACCCGACGCCCCGGCCTCTGTTCACCCGTCGCCAGCGCTTGTTTCCTCCGCTCGGTGACCGACGTTCGCACCGCCGCTCATCACTCGGCCTCTGCAGCAGCAATCTCCGCCTGTCCCCGACGCCTGCCAGCCTCTGCTCGACGGCCGCACCACAGCTGCTGCCCTCTGTCCTCCGAGCGACACCTGCGCCACAGCCGCGAGCGTCACCGTCTCTGCCCGCTGCGCTCCGCCTGTGGCCGACGCCGCCGCAATCTGCAACCCGCAAGTGCCTCCGCCACCGTCGCTCCTGCAGCCCGTAACCCGCCACCTGCTGCTCGGCTGCGCCTCCGCCCGCGTCGCCGCGTCAGCACCTCCGCCTGAGCGCCACCAAGCCGACGACTGCTCGAGCCTCACGCCGCTGCTGCCCTGCCGAAGCCTGTAACGCTCCTCGCCGCTCCGATCGCCCGATCCGCCGGCTGTGTCCCTTGCCCGCGCCTACCCCTGTCGACGCCGCTGCCTTCTTGAGCCCCTAGGTAGTTTTTATTTTTATTTTTACTTTTCATTTATTTCATTTTATTTTATTTTATTTAGTTATTTAAATTGTAACATTGGATATCAATACTCATTTAGCATTAACCGTAGGGTGTTGTCTAAAATTATTATAATTATTAATTTGATTTGTAAAATGTTGGATCATTTTTTAATTATATTAATTTTTTTGGATATTTTAATTATTTCGAACTTTTTTATATATCGTGATGTGATATTTAGAATTAGAGTAATCGTTAATTTAATTTGTGAAACAACAAGTTATTTTTTCAATTAGTTTAATCATTTATTTGATTCATATCTTTGATTTGTTTAGATGTAATTGCTTGTCTTAAAAAAAAACTAAAAAAAACATAAAAATCAAAATTAAAAAATCAAATCTTGCATCAGAATATGTTGGTTTCATAAGTTAGAATTGCATTTTTAGGATTGCATTTTTAGATAATTTTTTGGAGTAGGTTAGGATTGGACCTAAATAACCTTTTTTTTTAAAAAAAATAGGGTCTTAGATAAAATTTGCACATTTTAATAATCTCATCCATAAAAAAAAAATTCTAAGATAGGATAGGATTTAAGTCAAAATAATTCATAAAATAAATTAGAAAAGTATTCATTTTAGATAGTTTAATTAGGTTTCCCTTTTATTATGAATTTCAATAAAAAAAATATAAAAATATTAGGTACATGTCAAATTGTTTGCATAATAGGAAATAATTTGTTAGTAAAATTAGGTCATGTAGTTAAATGCATGTTTTATGATAAAGTTCTAATTAAAAGAAAATTTCAAAAATCGCCTGCTTTATAATGATTCAACACCGTGTGATTACCCTATTGCATGATAGTAATTTAGGTAAAAATAAATCCAAATTGCTTGCAAAAATATTTTTGAAAATAAAAAGAATAGTACCGAAATGGTATTAGAGAAATCTAGTGTAGCCAAGTCCTTATATCCAAAGTCTTCGGTTCGTAAAAGTAAAATAATTCTCTCATTATTTTATTTAGGTGCCTAATCGACTAATTAGTAACAACTCCTAGATAAAATTCATTAGCATGTTAAAAACTTGAACTTTAAGTCGCGAATTGGTATGAGTCTATGAGAGCCCAAACTAAGTTTAAGACTTAATAGTCCATTAGCCTAAACTCTAGGTGGTGCATCCCAAATTTTTATGTCGCAACAGGTTGGCTGGAAGTTGCTTGCTCCGTTGAACCTCCCCTCTTAATAAAATCATTTGCTAAGAGTGGAAGGCAAGCCTCAGTTTATATGCTGAGCGAGTAAGTTGGGACCTATAATCACACCTCAACAGCCACGGTATTCCTAAATTCTCTCTTTGGTACTCTGCTTATACTTCTAATTAGCAGTAGGTTTCTCGATTCTTATGTGGTGATTGTGATAGCTTGGAGATCATATAGTATTATTGGAATCAATTGGAGTAAACTTTCAAATCATGTACATCTCTCCAACTTATTGCCCTTGTTCTCGATCTTATTCCGACCTCGTTCATATTGTTTTTCTTTTCCAATCTTATGATTTATGGCACAAACTTCATTCTCGAGCTAGAGATAATATCGAAAGTTTTGACTAACCACTTACAACAGTGGTTGTCTAACTTAATTGTTCTTAAGCAAAGTGCATTTGTAAGCAGAAGATATATCCCTAACATTATTCTTATTGTTCAAGAAGTACTTCGTCAACTAAGAACACATCAAATGAGAAGAAAATTCCAGGAGGTTCTCAAACTGAATATGCAAAAAGCCTTCGACAAAATTAAATGGGATTTCCTAAAAGCTTGCAAGCTTAAGATGGGTTTCTATGGTAGATGATTTGTTGGGTGATGCAATGCATTACAACTATGTCGTTTAGTGTAAAATTTAATGGTAAACCCCTGTTATATTTTCTGTCCACATGAGGTATTTGACAAGGTGACCCATTTTCCTCTTATCTTTTTATTCGAGTGGCAAATGTTCTATCTCATTCTATGAAGAAAGCTACTATTGATAGTTCTATCAAAGGTATTAAGTTGAATAGAAACTACCCTAAATTATCTCACCTCATGTTTGCATATGATTCAATCGTTTTCTTAGATGTTACACTTAATGAATGTCAAAATGTCATTGTTGTTCTAAATCAAAACTGTTTTGCATCTAGCTAGACTATCGATCTAAATAAATTGGGGATGTATTTCAATAAGGGTTGCCTACAAAACTTGAGAAGGAACATGACTTTAGAAATGAGGATTCTGGGATTAGAGAAGTTTGGGAAATATCTAGGGATTCCTTCAAAGTGGGGTGCTTCTAAGAACTGAATGTTTGCTTGGATCCTTACGAGAGCGAATGTGAAGTTACAGAGTTGGAAGGAAAATTCGATGTCCGAAGCTAGGAAGGAGGTGTTGATTAATGTCACGCCCCGATCCTCAGGCACTCACACATCCCTTACTTTTGGTCGATTTTAAAATGCGATATCCCAGGACTATGTATCGCCGACCCTTTCATTTATATATGCACATGCGGAAATAGTTATAATTCCTCAGACAATAAAGTAATGGGATAGAAAAGCAGGTCATATATTTTTCATACTGAAAATTTACAACCACACCTTTTTACATGCATCTCATAGTATTCTATAATACTATATATACGCAACTCTAGTTTAGCGTCTATTCACATGCAAACAATGTCTGACAAGATAGGATGGCATCTCAGTCTTCATCCAGGTCGTACTCGGGTTATCATCGGGGTCCTCCTCCATGTACTCCTCTTCGGGTTTCTCAATAGGGATCTCCTCATCAGATTCATGCTCCTTAGGCTCCTGATCCAGGTCCTGAAATGGTTATTCAATAACCACTGAGACAACGTCTCAGCAAGTTCAACCCCCTAAATCCCTATTAGAAAGAAAATACACCCCGAATGGCCTAGTCACATCACACAGAAGACTTACCTCGCCTCAATTCCTTCCTGCAGGTTAGCATAATTCAAGTCACTCAATCACATATAGTAATAGGGACTTAAACAACCGGAACGCATTCACATTCATATAACCAACTATCGCGGGGGTCCTGATTATAAGATTAAATCGTTATGACATGTCTCATTCCATGCCACACAATTTCGTCTCATAATTCAACACATCAACAACACTCAACATGCATTCCAATTGCTATTCACTGCCACACAATGGCATAACCTACTCGCAGGTCGGCTATCTACTAACATTACAGCATTCCTAGAAGAATAAATGTCCAGTTGGTCTCGACACTAATGCGACCAAGCCACGTTATTCTATCGACGGCATTTCTAGAAGAATAAAGGTCCAGTCGGTCTCGCCACTATCTGCGACCAAGCCACGTCATTCTCTTGGCATTTCTAGAAGAATAAAGTCCAGTCGGTCATCTGCGACCAAAATGGCGTCATTCTCGATTGACGACATTTCTAGAAGAATAAAGGTCCGTTCGGTCTCGCCGCTCATCATGCGATTAAAACATGTCATTCTCTCGACGGCATTTAGAAGAATAAAGGTCAAGTCGGTCCCGCCACTATCGACCAAACCACGTCATTTTATCGACGGCATTTCAGAAGAATAAGGATCAAGTCGGTCTAGCCACTCATGCGACCCGAGCCTTTCAACTAGCAAGACACGACAATTCGATACCGATCCTTGGATACTTTACATTTCACTCACATAATCCAATTACGATATTAACCATTAACAATCCAATTTCAATGCCAAACCCGACACTTGGGTTTTTATGAATAAAATCCCTATTTATCACAATCAACACTCAATTTGCCACATCCATTCATCAAACTCAAATTCTAAATGCACAACGGTTATCAGCACGAAATTTTGAAAAAATAAAGTTCTAAAATAATTTTCAGAATTTATTAAATAATTAAATTTATTTCGAAAATAAATTAAATAATAATATCCATATTTTTGGCAATCCACATTCAATTTATAATATCCAACCATCAATTTCAAATTGAATACACACAGATGATCGATCAACTAAATTTATTCGAAAAATTTTGGAATTTAAAAATAATTTTTATTTTTTAATAATATTTTAATAATTTCGGAATATAATATAATATTATAAATTAAAGAATTCGAAAACATTAAATAATTCAAAAACAAAACCCCTTTATGTCACATCAAGGCTTTATATTAAAAATAAACATACTTAACTTTAAAAACCACACTTTAACTTAATTAAACACATTAATCTAATCATCAATCAAATAAACTAATCTAACCACCTAAACTTACTTAACTTAGACTAAGCATACTTAGGCCATCATTAACCGTCTAATCAAGATTTAGTGAGTTAAACTCACCGGATTAGCGAGCCGAGCGAACCAAAACGACGAGGACGCCGAGGAGAACGACTTTCCTCAAAGCGGGCCGAGCATCCGGGCTCGGGAAGGCGGCCAAAACGGGCCAAAGCCCACTGTCATACCCATTTTCTGCAACCCTCTGATCGCTGCTGGTCGGGGTAGATTCGGGACTGGTTGAGGCGGCCAAGGGCGGCTGAGGGCGAGGCGGAGCTCCGGCGAGGTCGACGGTGGCCGGAGGTGGTCGGGCGGCGGCCGTAGGTGGCCGAACGAGGCCCACCAGAGGTGAAACAAAGGCTGGATCGCACAGCGGGGACGGCAGGCGCGAGCGTGAGGCGGCGGAGCGCGCGGCGTCGCGCGGGCGGTTGTGCGGCAGCTCCGGTGCGGCGGCGTCCAAGTAGCTAGTCGCGGTTCCTTCCGGCGACGCTAGACGCTGCTTCACTTTCTGCTGTCTTCTAGTTCGCACCAGCAAGAGGAGGAGAGTGGGGCGGAGGCGCGCGGACGGCAGCTCGGCGGCGAGCTTGGGTGCGCGCAAGAAACTCCGGTGGCTTGCGGGCGTGCGACGACAGCGGCGAGAGGTGGTGATGACAGCTCGGTCTTCGCTGGTCTTCGGCTCCCATGGAGTTTTGAAGAAAAAAGAAGAAGATGGCGGAGGATCCGTCGACGGAGGAGAGAGGGGAGGAAGAAAAAATCAATTTCCCCTCTTCCTCTCACACACTCTCTCTCTTAGGTCATCACACATGGGCCACCATGACATCATGTGATGTCACCTTCCACCCACCATTTCTTGACAAATTTGCCCCTTCTAGAAGCATTTAGGTAGGCCAAAGTATAGGGGTAGAGGTGGCATACGAATTTTGCTAAGGTTTCTTTCCAAATTAAACCTTAATCCTACTTGAATCAAATCAAATTGAATCCTATTAATTTATTCAACACCTCATTATTCCAATTGGTATTTTTCCTTACCAATGTAGCTCACTTGCATCCCAATTTCACAATCATTAGCTTTCGATTGAACGATAACTACTCTATTTATCCAATGAAAATTAGAACCCGAAAATCTCGATGTCACAATTAAGGTAGTGATAGAATGTAAATGAAAAGAAATTGGCTACCTTCTAGTGGAGAAATAATAACAATAATTATAGGTTACATTGATCGAAAGGGGATACTTTAAAACTAAGAAAGGATGATGGGGATCTTGGCTTTAGAGAACTAATTGATTTCAATCAGGCTACTTTACGGAAACAAGCCCGAAGAAAATGGCAAGCGTTTGCAAAGGACTCTATTTCCCAAGATGTAACTTTTGGCAAGCAAGCAAGGGTATTCAATTGTCATGGGTTAGCAATGCCTCATTATAGGAAGAGATGTGATCTCTCCCTCTGTTATGTGGGTAGTGGGCAATGATGAAAATATTTACATGAGAGACGATAGATGGCTACAACGACGACCCACTAGAGGTCCTATGATGAAAGGGAAAAATTATTCAAAAAGTCCTAAATTTATTATACTTTTATCAATTTAGTTATCAATGTTCAATTTTGTCAATAGAATCTATCCAATCAATGTTAACTAAAAATCACTTACGGGACGTTACCTTCTTCATGACATGGCTGGTGTTGATATGGATAATTTTTATAATTTTTTTTATATTATGAATATTTTCTTATTTTCTTATTATTTCTTCCTCTCTTTTTTCCTTTCTTTCTTTTCCTTTTTTTCTCTTCCAAGCTTCGCAATGGTCATCACCCAACCCTTGTCTGTCACAAGCAAGGGCTGGCCAACCCTCGTCAACCACTACGCTAGGACCACGAAGCCCTCACCATACTAGGTAAAAAAAGGAATAAAAAAAGAAAAATATAAAATTTATTCAACAAATTATATAAAAAAATTTATTCATGTCAACATCAACCATCCTACGTAGCACTATTGACATGCATGCATTGCAACCGCTTCTAGTTAAAATTAGCTAAATTGACTCAATTAGCACAATTAAAATGTTAAAAATTAAATTGGCAAAAGTGCAATTCGTTTAAAATTTTGTTGTCCACTTTCACTTTCTGGCCAAATAGGTTGAACAATTTATGTCAATTCAGTCCATTTGGTTTAAAATCTATCGATTGACACGACATGGACATTGATCATCCTACATGGCACCCTCAATATTAGCGTGAACAACTTTTAATAATATCTTAATATTTATCGAGTTTTTATTTTTATTTTCCTCTCTCTCTCTCTGGCTAGCGAGGCCCAACCTTGCCAATCAAGCCTCACCCTTGCCGGATTTGGCAAGGGTGGTGAGGTCGTGCCTTGCCAAAGGCCGCACGAGGTCATGTCCTTCAACCTCATGGCCTTTGGTAAGGCTTCAGCCCTCGCCAATTGTTGGCAAGGCACAACCTCGCCCATGGCCAGCAAGGCTCGACCATCGCTAGCCTAATGAGTGGCTTGGGCAAAGCCACCCTCATAGCCCCCCAAGCCGCACTCACGGCCCCTCACTAGATCCAACATGATCAAGCCTCACCTAGCCATGTCCGGGCTTCCCGAGGTCAACATGACCTCATCAACCTTGCTTGGCTCATGACTAGCTAGAGAAAGAAAGAAGATGAAGGGGAAAAAAAAAAAAAAAGAGAAGAAAAAATAAATAAAATAAATAATTCAAAAAAAATAAAATACTATTAAAATTTTCCACATCAATGCTAACAACTCCACGTGAGACAATAAGTGTCCATGTCAGCGCCAATCGGCCATCGGCCAACCAAAATTGGCCAAGTAGACTGAATTGACACAAATAAAAGATTTAGGACTAAATTAGCAAAAAAAAAAAGAGTTTAGCAATGAATTGACACAGTTGCAATAGGTTTAAGACTTTTTGGTAATTTTCCCAATATGAAATAAAAATATGTTGAATAATATGTTTGATGCCCAAACTATTGAAGAAATACTATCTATCCCCCTTGGTTCACTAGTTAAATAAGACAAACTAGTGTGGATAAACATAAAGTCTAGAAACCATACAATCAAAAGTGGATACCATAGCAAATTAGCAATATGGAGGAGAAAGAAAGAATCAACCTTGATTCAACCTCATCATCTTGTTGAGAGTGCACAATAGGTCTGAAACCTTCTTTTGGAGAGATCGCCAAGAGTGAGCCCAAATATGAGCTCATCAACATATCTAATTAAATCCACATTTATTTAAAAACTTAAGGTAATGAGTTATGGGCCAACTAAAATATATTAACAACTCTACACCATATCAATTCTCCAATGTGGGATTTCTCTAATACAACTCACTTATAAGTGCAGCCTAACAATCTTCCCTTCATATGTGAACTCAGTGTTAAGCATGCTCCCCCTTAATTCAAGTATCATTTGGCATCAACTTTTCTCAAGTTGAATCCCTACGGACCTGCATTGCTACACTACAATGCATACCTATTATCATGGCTCTGATACCATTTATTGGGAGTACACAACAGAAGTCCGAAATCTTCTTTTGGGGAGATCGCTAAGAATTATCCCAAATATGAGCCCATCAATATATTTAATTGGACCCATCTTTAGTCAAAAGCTTATTAACTACTATACACCACATCAATTCTCGGATATGGAATTTCTCTAACACAATTCACTTACATGTGCATCTTAACATATTTATGGGAAAAAAATTTGGCATTCCAACACCATCCTAAAGATGAAATTCTTTCTACCGGGAGTGAGCCAAAGTGCAATCCCAACAATGGAGAACATGTCCCATTGCTCTTTTCTTGAACAAAGACATTTTGGCTTGATTTAACTCTGAATATCAACATTAGTAGATCAAGGTTAACCATAATCGATAACTAGTTCAACAAATTCAAAGAAAGCCCTGAACTTTCACCCTCACTCAATTTTGTAGGGATGGCTGTGTGGTTCATCTTTCGAAAGCAAAACCCAGACTCGAAGCATCTTCTCGAGAATGCCAAAGCTATATATGAGAATGTGTCAAGATGGAGAATAGAGTCAAGGATGAAAGCAGCTTGAAACAAGAACATACCTCATATTTGGAAACTTCCCTCTCTGGGATCCTTAAAAATGAACAATTAGCGGTGAAGAAGTGCAAAAGTGAACAGCGTGTTGGTATTTGGTTGTGCAAAGCTAACCCCAGTTGAGGTTTTATGCTACATCTAAATTGGAGACTACTTCTCCTTTTCGACTTGGAAAACATTATCAACTCTTGATCGCATATCGAGTCATAGTGGTTCCTATACATGTCATGTTCCTTGGATTATTTATAAGTGGTATTTGAGTTCTTATTTTTGCAAATTTAGCCACGGCTAATATAGGCAAATCCATGAAGGGTCATCACTAACTCTTTTCCAAAATAGTCATTTTTTAGTTCAGCCTAAGATAATGTATGTGTAACTCAAGATAATCTATTTGGGCAAGATAAAATTAGAAAAATAAGGTATATACAATTCACATAAATAGGAAAAAAAATTCCGAGATCTAAATATCTTTTTCCCAAGATTCCTACTTGGCCCATGAATTTATATGAGGGAAAATTTCAAAAAAATGGCTCGAAATGCACTCACTTTCTCAAATAATGGTCCAAAATAAATGTTGTTTCAAATAAGGGCTTGATCTCACCGGTTGCCGACTGGCTAAATTTTCTAACCAATCAAAGGCATTTTCATCCAAATCTTCTTTTCTTTTCTTTTCTTTTTCCTTTTCTTCTTTTTTCTTTTTCGAATGTAGGTCAGCGACCACGAGCAAATGTTGGCAAGGGCTTGACAACCTCATTGACCATTAGGAAGGACTGGTGAGGGCCTACAAGCATGGGCGAGGGCTCAACAAGCTTGTCAGTCACTGGGAAGGTCTAGCGAGGGCCTACAAGTCCTCACTGGTTGCTAGCAAGGGTTGTAGAGCCCTCGTCTACCCCAAGAGAGGCCGACCCTCGCCAAATCTAGAAAGGGTGGCCTTGCCCGTGACTGGCGAAGGCTTGCAAGCCCTCACCGGCCCTTACTAGAGTAGGGCGAGGTCACCGAGCCCTTGCCTGGGGTCGACAATAGCTGACCTCGCGAGTGGCCATGAAAGGTTGCCTCCCCTAGGGTGAGGGTCCCCTTGCCCAAGCGAGCCTATCCCTTACCTATCGCCAACGTGGGTGGCCCCCACCGAATTGGGAGAGGGCAACCCTCACCCAGCCCTCTGTGGGCATCGTTAGTGGTCAATCAAACATATCAGATATAGATCCTCCAAGCTTCATCTTGGAAAAAGGAGAAGATGATCACCAGAATCAGAGAGTACATAGGTTTTACCCAGAAAAAGGAAGCCTCGACAAGAGTTTTCCAACCCCATGCTGGTGGTTTAACAGTGAAGGACCGGACCTGCGTGTGGAATAATTCGCACGGCGAAGGTCTTATTCTCCAACACCACGAGTTGCATCCAACCTCACGTGTGTATCACGCACTGAGGGCTTATGCTCAAATTTCACTTGGGCCACGAGGTCAGTAGAACCTTTTCGGAGCCCCTCGTTATATCCATCTGAGGCAGAGTTGCAATAAAGTCGCGCTGTTTAGCGCAATTTCAAATTCTCAACTTTCGTTTACCGGCATCCTATGACGGCGGAACTGTAATGACATGCACAAAAATGAAACGCGGCATTCATTTTCCCTTTGCTATCGAAGGTAAATGAGTTCCGGGGGTGATCGGCTAAGCTAGCCTCACGGTACAAACATTAGGGGAAAAGTGCCAGTTATCAAATACCTTATGACCCATGGCGGCGGAATACCAATCCTAGTCTAGTGTAATCTAAACTGAGAGGAGATGAAGCTAATTATAATGCTGCTCAGCATAAGCCCAGCGAAGTTCTTTCTTCTTTTGGCACAAGAGACCGTGCAGGGCGAACTTGTGTTATTGAAATGAGAATGCACGCGTGCGTGGACTGCTATGCAATCAAACAATCGAATAATAAAATAGACGGAATAGGGAAATGGATTGGGCACCAGATTTATGCGGCACATTCCCGAGGAGAATAGCAAAGAATTTCACTTTAGATCAAGCGATAAAACGAAAATTACTGCCATACTCTTGGCATAATTCAATGAAGAAAAGAACTTTCATCGCATAAAAACGGCACGAAGATCACACTGCAATAACCTTCTGTCTAACTGAGGACACTCGTATATGAAATACGCAAGGAGATCTTGTTCAAAGTCCCACTCCAAATGTGAGTTCGGCTCTCATGTCCAACACCGAATCTGAATAAGAATATTAGTGGACATGAATTTCCCGTTTTTTCTTTCATTTTCTTTTATTGGCCCCACCAATTAGATACGAAGACAACATAGGAGAAATCCAATTTGAAGACCCCGTAAACAACAATTAATCACAGATTGGGTTTTATCTTACAGGCGCAAACTTGAAATAAATTTTGCCATGAACAGCCCTACTTGATTCTAACACGAATTCAGAGTCATTGATGAAATGAAAAGTAGGTTTCCCGTGTAATCAGAAATAACGAGCAGGGCACGTCGGGAACAAACCCCAGAAATTTCCTGGATGTTATTCATTTTCACATGAGAAAGTCAAACGAACTTTCTTTTTGAGTCAAGGGGGTTCCTTTCGGGACAAGGGCCAAGGAAACGACCCCTTATCAGTTGTTAATCATGATGAAGATTTTATGGACCCAAAAAAGAAAAAGAAAATTCCTGATCAAGACTTTTCTAATTTCACAAATATTTCGTCGCTTGTCAGACAAGGGAAACCCTATAAATACTCCCCCTCCCGGAGAAGATAGGAGTCCACGCTCACTCTCTGCTCCCTCAAACTGAAGCGAAGCTCATTGCTTTTACCTGTGTCTTGCCTGAAGAAGCGAAGGAGATAGAGGCTATGTCAGACCGGTCGCCTATCGGATTCCGATTCCATCCCACGGGAGAGGAGCTCATCACTCATTACTTGGAGAGGCGAGTTTTGGGAATACGAGACCGTCCCTGCATAATTCCCGATGTCAACATCTACCAGTACGCCCCTGAGGAATTACGAGACGTGTTTCATCGTAAGAACAGACACAACCATCACTTTGCTTGCTCCTTTGATACAATTTGTCTGCAGCCGCGATTGTGGGAAACTTATTACGTTAAGCTTATGGGTCTTTGGAGCATAATATTTATCCTTGATCAGTGAAAAGTTTGACGAAATGTGCTGATTAGATGTCCATTTGATAGTGTCTGGTGGCGAAGTTCCATCTTATAAGCAGCAAACAATTGTGAAATTCAAATGCTTCTTTATGTCGTAAGAAAGGAATACAAGTTCTTCATAATAAGAAACTGATGAGACCTGACAGGTAAATCAATCATTCCGCCGGATAAACAACTTCAAAGGTGGTGGTTTTTTAGTCCGTATACACCCCCAGGTTCGGCCAGGGTTCCCAGATCGACTGCCACCGGCTACTGGAAGAAGACTGGCAAGGAAAAGAAAGTGAAGACCAAAGGCACCGGCAGGGTAATCGGTATTATGGAATATCTGGTCTTCTACGAAGGTCGAGGCAAGAAAGCTCCCAAGACCAACTGGATAATCCACTCATTTCGTCTGCCCTCCAATGTATATAATCTACCATTCCTTTATCTGTTATAATTAATTAGATTCGCAAGATGCGTGATTTTGATCACATTTCATATGAGAACTATAGCTTACAATCATTTGTGAGCAGAATTTCACTTTTGAAGAGTAGATGATCTATTGCTATGAACCGGCATAACGCGGTCTTTTGGCAGTTGAATGGAACTCATGTCGTGTGTTGCTTAAAGAATAAACCGGACAAGAAGGCTGATAATTCAACAGAAGAAGAGCGCCAAGCTCTTGGCTGGGCAAGTTACTTGCTTCATCAACCTGATCATGACTAATTTCGTGAGGTGCGAAGGCCAAAATGTTCTGCTATACGCTATATCTATCGTTAACGAGCATGCGGAATTTTTTGATGGCTAATTTTTCACTCGTTAATGCAGGCTTTGGACCAAGCAACGATGATTTTGTTGGAGGTTATAGGTTTGAGAGAGAAGAAGCGGTTGTTCGAAGTATTACTTCAAGAGACGTCAAGTTGGAAAAGCTCAATAATATTACCTCAAGCGTAAAGAAACCTAGAGTTTTATATTCTGCGATCCTTGCTTCTTCCGATTGAACCTTCTATATTTTCTATTTAGTCTGCTGAATTTCTTTAGCATAAGGGCCAGTTCTTCATCATCCATATCCTCTTCTGAATTTGTATTATATTGCACCCGTCAACCCTGGTGGAAGTGCTCTGTAAACCCTTGAAAAATATATATTTTTATATTGTGGCTGTCAACCCTGGTGGAAGTGCTCTGTAAATCTAATCTCCTCCTCTTTCGTTCGTTATTCGAATTCTGGACCAGAAGAATCCACGGATCGTTTGTGGCAAATTCATCAGAGAGGGAGCCATCGCCTGTGTTTGTAGAGACTCGACGAGTCGACTAGTGGACGGATTTGCGATGAGCGTGCATGCGAGCTCGGTTGTGCAAGTGGAATCCTTAGCTTTGGTGGAAATCCTCAATTTCCTTTTTGCACGAACTAAACAAGCTCTAACACCTGAGTCAGATAACGAAGCCTCGATAAGAGCCATTTTAAGCACAAATTAATTAAACTGGGAAGTGGAATCGTGAGAGGACGTGATCGGTTCTCGCACTTTTCAAATTAATTCGGCCCATTGTAGCAAAGAGACCAACAAAATAACGGACTGGGTCGACAAGGCTCAAAGTAAAAGAAACTCGCTTTGGCAATTGGATTTTTATTCCCCTCAAGTCCTTCAGGACTTAATTTGCTCCGATGCTTTGCATTTGTATGCACTAAATTCTTTTAAGTGAATGTTATCTATGATTTTTGGATAAAAAAAATTGGCATTGTTCATCATTCACCGTTGAAGTACAGAAGTGAGTATAGTGTTCGTAATTGCACCATTTGATCTTGGATAGTATTCAGTTGAGACTACATTGCTCGAACAATCGTAAGGCCTCATCATCCAAACAATCAGCATTGGCTTGCTTCCAAAATCTAAGCAAAAAGAAATCCTCCATTTCCAATCACTGAACAAATAAAAAAAATGTATAGTTTCTATTTATATACACGACCGGAACCAAATGAATAATAATAGGACACAGTTCAACAAACAATTCGGTGCAAACAAGTACGTAACCACACGAAAAAATTCAATACTGAGATCGCCCTCTCAACTCTCATCTGCATGACAAGGACTTCAATGCCTTTGCGGACACATCAATGGCCATAGTGCAGTTCATTTGTGAGGTCTTGTTCTTCTTGAACATGAACATAACTGTCACTTTCCCTTTGAGCTCGCCTTGGCTGTTCAATGTTATAACTCCTGAGCTCAACTCACTCCCAAGAGTCGAATCGCTCGGCAAGTTTGTGAAGTTCAAGGTCACGTTGGCGTCAATCTTCTTGGTGGACTTGAAGTTGGCCTTGCTCTTTGGAATAGCCACCTCTCCCACCTGAACGCCTCCGTAGACAAAGTTAACGGTGGTGGCATCGTACTTGAAGGGGCCCCAGTTGGTGTTCTTGATCCGGATCGGGGCGACGAAGGTCATGTTAAACGAGGGCGAGGCCTGAGTACCAGCATTCAGGGACTGGATGTCGAACTCGCCAACCCTGAACTTGGGGGACTTGAACTTCATGATGACAAGGACAAAGAAGAGGGCCTGGACTACCTGGAAGATGACAAAGGTGGTGATGCCGATCGTCCACTTCATCCTCTTCTTGCGCCTCTCCTCGTCCGTCAATTGCTGCGACTCTTGATCCTTCCTGTAGAACACCATCTTGATTCTGGTTTGTGGGTGATATTAAGTTTTGGTTGTACTCGAAAGCTGGTGTTTCAACGATGGTTTGCTTGAAGAAAAGGAAGATTTTCTTGGCTGCTTTTTGCGGGTAAAGTGCTCGGATGTGTTTGAAGGGATTGTTGATGCTTGGTTGGGTGGCTATATCGGGTTATATATAGTGATTTTGAGGGGTATTACTAACGTATATTATAAGATATTCAGGGACCAACAAAGAAGGAATCGTAGTAGGACTTGGCCAGCCGTCGGGATTTTTTTGGTACACGGTACCAAAACGAGTTTTTTAGGGTCGTTTTTTATTGACTTTCTAGATGCTCGTCCGTATTCGGTGGTGAAATTGTTTTGTTATTTACGACTAACGGTCGGCAATGGAAGCTTCGATTAGTTTAATGTTTATTTTTATCTGGTGGAGGGCTCCAGTATGAAAACTGAACCGTCCAAGTAGGTTGGCTGGAAAGCGCTTGCTCAGTTGAACCACCCCTCTCAATAAAATCATTTGCTAAGACGGAGAAAGCAGTGGCCTATAATCACGCCTCGACGGCCAAGGTATGCCTAAATTCTCTCTTTGCTGCCGTGCTTAAACTTCTAATTAGCGGTGAGTTTCTTGATTCTTATCTGGTGATTGTGATGCCTTAGAAATGAGATAGTGTTATTGGTCTCGATTGAAGAAGAGTTCCAAATCATTTACATCTCCCCGCCTTATTTCCTGCTTGCTCTGTTCTCAATCTTATTTCCAGCCTCGTTCATATTGTTTTTCATTTCGAGTGTTATGATTTGCAGCACGAATTTCATTTACGAGCAAGAGATATATAGAGAAAAATTCTTGTCCCGCAAGGACCCTCTCCAACCTACATGGGCTTAAGAGGGTCCCCATGGGAAGTAGGATTCTATCAATGGGAATGAAAAACATCGCCATCAAGAATTACTCCGATCTTAAAAACCTCCTAACCCTACCGGCGATCTCTCTCTCTCTCTCTCTCTCTCTCAATGGGGATGAATGTTATTTATTTTTAGTGATCCCATATTTTCTCCTAAAAGTTACGACTAATCGACATGAAGTTTTCCACGCTTCGTACCTTTTCGTTGACAACCGCTCGTCTTGATGGGAGACAATATATAAGGAACGACGTTCATTTCTCGACGGTGATCAAGGTCTAACACAAAATCCTCATATTTAGAATACACCATCAGACGTGAGGAGATTTGGTTAGTAGAGTGCGCCTATTGTTTTCTTGTTTTTCAGGAGATTCGAATAACGTGAATGCAAACAATGGCTGGAGGTTTGTCTACAAACGATCTTGGCTTCCGCATATGAATAAATTTATGTCTTACATTTGGTATCAGAGCGTGTTTATAGCCTCTGCCTTGTTTTGTTAAATTTTGGTGTATTTTCGGTGTGTTTTTGTTGAATTTTCGGCCATTTATGTACATGAACAGTAATTCGGATTTTGAGGCCGAGAGAGAAACTCAACGATTCCGGGCAAAATCCGCACTACCCACCCCTTGATTTCGGACCCATTCGGTCGCACCGCCATAAGGAACGTTAGCCATGAGTTTTTCCGGTATATCGGAGTTTGCCGGAGGCTAATCGGGCGGCGGAAGTCGTGGTGGTTGAGGATTTGTGTTTGTGGAGTTTTTCGTTTATTTTTAGGGTCAATTTTTGCTCATTTTCGCCGAATCTTGGACCCATGTGGTCGTGTCGACGTTCTCTTCAAAACCCATGAATTATTTCGGTCTTAGATGGGCTGCCGGAGGAGAAACGGAGAAGAAATCACGGCTGAAAATGGCGAAAAAACCGACGGAAAACCTTCTGTTCGCGCGGGGAAGAAGGCGCGTGGGGTCCACGCGCGCGGCAGTTGCCGGGCGCGTGCAACGCACGCGCCCCGCGGGTTCTGGCGCGTGCCGAGCACGTGCCCGTGCGCTGGACGCGCACGTGCTCGGCACGCGCCCGACGTCCCTCTTCCGTGGATTCTTTTTCCACTTTTGCCCCAAATTTTTAAAATTTTTGCAATCATACCCTTGGCCAATTTATTTATTTACTGTTCTGCCCTTGATGTATTTATTTATTATGTCATTTCATGCATTCTTATGAATATTTTATGCATGATATTAAATGTCCAATGGTCCATATATTTAATTAATTAGGGAGTAGCCACAGCATCTTTAATTAATTAAATTATATATTAAAAGCCTCCGGATCATATTTAGAAATGGACATTGATTGTAATTAATTATATTAATATGATGAATTTTATCCCACAGGAATTTTCATTATATTAATATGATTAATTAGGATGAAATATCATATTATTTTTCTTAATTTACCCACAGGGATTAAGAAAATGCATATAATATGGTAGTTTCTTCATGATGTGATTATGAATCTATTTAAATTAAAAACTTAGCCCACAGGTAGTTTTTATGTTATGTGATTCATATTGTGACATGTTTACATTGGTAAAACATGATTTATTTATATTTGCCTCAAATTTTGTGACATAAGCATGATTATTTGATATGCGGTTTCGCAACTTTGTGAATTTCTCTCGAATTTAAGTTTGATGTTCCCGTACTAAATGGTGAGAACTATAAAATTTGGAAGGAGTCAGTTCTTCTTCAATTGGGGTGGATGGACATTGACTATGCTATAAGGAAAGACGAACCACCTGCTCCTACTGATTCGAGCACTCCAGCTGAGATAGCTCTTTATAACCAATGGGAGCGGTCCAACCGCGTTTGTGCCATGTTTATAAGAGCTAAGATATCTCCAAGTATTCGTGGTTCAGTTGCTCAGCATAGTAATGCTAAGGCTTTATTGGAGGCCATAGATGCGCAGTTTGAAAGTTCTGAGAAGGCGCATGCCATGACCCTGATTATGAAATTTTCATCATTGAAGCTCACTAGTGTTAGAGGTGTGCGTGAGCACATCATGCAAATGAGGAACATTGCAGCTCAACTTAAGAACCTTGAGGTTGAGATATCTGAATCATTCCTTGTGTATTATATTCTGAACACTCTCCCACATCAAAGTATGCACCTTTCAAGATCTCTTATAACACACATAAGAATAAATGGTCTATTAATGAACTCATGACCATGTGTGTTCAAGAGCAAGAAAGACTGGTTATGGAATTGGGAGAAAGTGCTCATTTGGCAACACAAGGAAAGAATAAGGGCTATGGCAAGCATAAGGAAAAGGTAAAATACCTCCCCAAGCCGACATTAAGAAAGAATCCAAGTGTTTCTTCGTAGACGGAAGGGGCATATAAGGAAGGATTGTGTCAAATTTAAGGCCCGGCTCGAGAAGAAAGGTAATTCAATCTCTTGTGTTTGTTATGAATCTAATATGACCGATGTAAGTCACAACACTTGGTGGATTGATTCTGGATCTACAATCCATATTTCGAATTCCTTGCGGGGTTTCAAAACCACCGGAAGCCGGTGGGAAGTGAACAAAGCATCTATTCTCGGGAAACAAGATGCGTTCGCATGTGGAAGCTATTGGGACATATAGACTAGTTCTCAATAGTGGTTTTGTTTTAGATTTGGAAAAGACCTTTTATGTTCCTAGTTTTTCTAGAAACTTAATTTCAGTTTCAAGACTTGTACCTTTGGGATACTCTTTTAACTTTTCAGATTCAAACTTTAGTTTATCATTTAAATCTGAAATTGTTGGGAGTGGTATTTTGTCTGATGGTCTTTTTCGAATTAATTTACAAGACAATGCCTATTATGATGCGATGCATGTTCATGATAAAGCTGGTATAAAACGATGTGTTGTGAAAGAACATTCCTCTATGTTGTGGCACCGGAGATTGGGACATATCTCTATAGAAAGAATTAAGCGATTAGTAAATGATGGAGTACTCGATACTTTAGATTTACTGATTGTGATACTTGTGTGGACTGCATAAAGGGAAAGCAGACTAACAAGTCAAAGAAAGGTGCCAAGAGGAGTACAGAAATATTAGAAATCATACATACAGATATTTGTAGTCCGGATATGGACTCATGTGGTCGAAATACTTCATCTCCTTTATAGATGATTATTCACGTTATATGTATCTCTACTTGATTCATAATAAATATGAAGCATTAGATGCCTTTAAAGTATTTAAGGCGGAAGTAGAGAAACAATGCAATAAGCAAATTAAGATCGTGAGATCAGATAGAGGTGGAGAATTCTATGGTAGATACACGAAGATGGACAAGCACCGGTCCATTTGCAAGATTTCTTCAAGAGCATGGGATAGTTGCCCAATATACTATGCCTGGTTCTCCGGACCAAAATGGCGTAGCGGAAAGAAGAAATCGGACCTTATTAGACATGGTGCGTAGTATGCTTAGTAGCTCCAAACTTCCTAAATTCTTATGGACTGAAGCACTTAAGACGGCAAGTGTACATATTAAACCGAGTTCCGACCAAGGCTGTCCCAAAGACACCTTTTGAGTTATTTAAAGGTTGGAAACCGAGTTTGCATCATGTGCGCGTTTGGGGATGCCCGATCGAAGTAAGAATTTATAATCCACAAGAAAAGAAGTTGGACCCAAGGACCATAAGTGGGTATTTCATTGGATATGCCGAAAGGTCCAAGGGATACAGGTTTTATTGTCTATCTCATACCACTAGGATTGTGGAATCAAGAAATGCTAAATTTCTTGAAAATGACTTGATCAGTGGGAGCGATCGACCAAGGGATCATGTTCCTAAGGAAGATCATTCAGACACTCAACTTTCCACCTCAAGTTTAAGATTGGTTGTTGCTCATAATGCCCCTTCAGTTCAGCCGGCTATTGAACAACCAATTGTTGAAGTTCCACAACCTGCTGATATTGATCCAGTAGATCCAGTTGTTCAGCAATTACGTAAACTGTTGAACAACCGGTTGAGCAACATGCTCCTCAAGAGAATGTTGATCCAACATTGAGAAGATCTACTAGAACAAGGAAATCGGCTATTCCTAGTGATTATATTGTGTATTTACAAGAGTCCGACTACAATATTGGAGCTGAGAATGATCCTGAAACGTTTTCACAAGCCATGGATAGTGATAAATCCAATTTGTGGTACAATGCCATGAAGGAAGAGATGAGTTCTATGGCATCTAACAAAGTCTGGGATTTTGTTGAGTTACCTAATAGTGCGAAGGCTATTGGTTGTAAATGGGTCTTCAAAACTAAGAAAGATTCATTGGGTAACATTGAAAGATATAAAGCTAGACTTGTTGCCAAAGGATTCACTCAAAAGGAAGGAATCGATTATACCGAGACTTTTCTCCCGTATCTAAGAAAGATTCTCTTCGTATTGTTTTGGCATTGGTTGCCCATTTTGATATGGAATTACATCGATGGATGTGAAAACGGCGTTCCTCAATGGAGAACTAGAGGAGGAGGTTTACATGAAACAACCTGAAGGATTCTCCTCTAGTAAAGGTGAGCATTTGGTGTGCAAGCTTAAGAAATCTATATATGGCTTGAAACAAGCATCCCGCCAATGGTACTTAAGGTTTCATGATGTTATCTCTTCATTTGGTTTTATAGAGAATGTCATGGATCAATGTATATACCAGAAGGTTAGTGGGAGCAAAATTTGTTTCCTTGTGCTATATGTAGATGATATACTACTTGCAACCAATGATAAGGGGTTGCTACATGAGGTGAAACAATTTCTCTCTAGGAGTTTTGACATGAAGGATATGGGTGAGGCATCTTATGTCATTGGCATTAAGATCCATAGAGATAGATCTCGAGGAATTTTAGGACTATCTCAAGAAACCTATATCAATAAGGTCCTAGAGAGATTTCGGATGAAAAATTGTTCATCAAGTATAGCACCCATTGTGAAGGGTGACAGGTTCAATCTGAACCAATGCCCGAAGAACGATCTAGAAAGGAACAAATGTGCAACATTCCCTATGCTTCGCTGTTGGAAGCTTGATGTATGCTCGAGTTTGCACTCGACCGACATTGCTTTTGCTGTTGGAATGTTGGGAAGATATCGAGTAATCCAGGTTTAGACCACCGGAGAGCTGCAAAGAAAGTGTTGAGATACCTTCAAGGTACCAAAGACTATATGCTTATGTATAGACGGATGACAACCTGGAAGTGATCGGTTATTCGGATGCGGACTTCGCGGGTTGCATTGATTCACGAAAATCAACATCGGATACATTTTCATGTTGGTGGCGGAGCCGTGTCATGGAGAAGTGCCAAGCAGACTTTGACTGCTACTTCCACTATGGAGGCTGAGTTCGTATCTTGTTTTGAGGCTACCTCGCATGGTGTATGGTTGAAGAGTTTCATTGATGGGCTTAGAATTGTTGATTCTATTTCTAGGCCATTAAGAATATATTGTGACAATTCAGCTGCAGTTTTTATGGCTAAAAATGCCAAAAGTGGCAGTCGAAGTAAGCATATCGACATTAAGTATTTAGCCATAAGGGAGCGTGTTAAAGAGAATAAAGTGGTCATTGAACACGTTAGCACTGAATTGATGATAGCTGATCCTTTAACTAAAGGCATGCCACCGATGAAGTATAAGGATCATGTAACTAGTATGGGAATAGGTCCCATTATGTGATTTGTCGACATATGAACAATTTTGTTGTGTGAAACTCTTATTCAGTTGTAATGTTGATTCTCAATTTTTGTGTACACATTTTGTTGTTTATGAGAATAACATTTATCCTTGATTCTGGAATAAACATGAGGTTTATTCATTAAGATATGTTGTCACATATAGGCTGATATTAAAGAAATAAGATGCATTGTGATACATGGAAGGTATTACTCACTCTTAGAGGACATGTCGCCATGATCCATGTGTTTTGTTTCTTTTCTTTAAGCATAAAGTTTTCGTGGAATTAGTTGAATGATTCGTATGATGAAAATGATGGGATCAAGTGGGAGAATGTTATTTATTTTTAGTGATCCCATATTTTCTTCTAAAAGTTACGACTAATCGACATGAAGTTTTCCACGCTTCGTACCTTTTCGTTGACAACCGCTCGTCTTGATGGGAGACAATATATAAGGAACGTACGTTCATTTCTGACGGGTGATCAAGGTCTAACACAAAATCCTCATATTTAGAATACACCATCAGTACGTGAGGAGATTTGGTTAGTAGAGTGCGCCTATTGTTTTCTTGTTTTTCAGGAGATTCGACGAACGTGAATGCAAACAATGGCTGGAGGTTTGTCTACAAACGATCTTGGCTTCCGCATATGAATAAATTTATGTCTTACAATGAAAACCTCGCCCTCTCTCTCTCAATGGGGATGAAAACCTCGCCATCAAGGATTACTCCAATCTTAAAAACCTCCTAACCCTACCAGCTCTCTCTCTCTCTCTCTCTCTCTCTCTCTCTCTCTCTCCGATTTCAATACATATATTGCTACAAAAAAATAGATTGTATTAATCTCTTTACTAATTTAAAAATTATAATTTCTACTGATCTCCTTTAATCATCTTGTTAAGTAGTATTCTATCAATGGGAATGAAAACCTCACCACCACGAGCAATGATTACTCGGGTCTTAAAAAACCTCCTAACCCTACCGGCATACTGCGCTCTCTCTCTCTTTCACCGGTTTCAATACGTATATTGCTACAAAAAATAGACTGTATTTCTTTTACTGATTTAAAAATTATAATTTCTACTAATCTCCTTTAATCATCCTATTGAGTAGGATTCTATCAATGGGGATGAAAACCTAGGTAGCACGGACACGTTCAAAGGGCCTCAGTGTCGTGTCGGACACCCCGACACGTGTCCGACATGCTCGGACACGTTCGGACACGCGGTCAACACGTGTCGGAGTTTCCAACAAGTGGTCAACTCTTTTCGACACGCGCGTCGGAGCGTGTCCGGAGGGCGGATCTACAGGTGCGAAGGAAGAAGGTGATGGAGGGTGGAGGCAAGGGTGAGGGAGCCGAGGCGACGCTGTGAGCGACGACGAGGGAGGGCTGCGACCGCCGACGAGGGAGGGCTGCGACCGCCGACTGCAACGCCGAAGAAGGCTGCGACCGCCGACTGCGCCGAGAAGCCTTCTCGATCGTCTTGGTCAGCTGCAACCGCCGACTGCAACGCCAAGATGAAAAACCGCAACACCGCAGAGGGCTGGATGCGAGGCTACAATGGCAAAGGGAAGAACGGAGGCGAGGCAGCAGGAGGAGAGGTGGAGACCGAGCAAAGGGAGAGGAAAAATAAGGTGGTTGCTAGGGTTTTACCCTTTGGGCTGTTTTTAGGGAGAAGAGAAAGGAGAGAGATGAGGCGTCGACGGGAAAGAAGAAAGCCTGGGAAAGAAAGCCTCGTGCGGGGAAAGAAAGCTTGGGGAAAGAAAGCTCGTGCAAGGGAAAGAAGGGAAGTGACAAAGGCGCGCGGGGGGGGGGGAAGAAAAAGTGTGTTGAAATAAATGGGTGGGACCCATTTAACTCTAAAAAGAAATATTAAATATTAAATAATTTTATTAATACATAATAAGGCTAAAAAATAAATAAATTGACAGGTTAAAAAGTTATTTTAAAAAATAAAAGCACTAGATATTAAATAATGATAAATTTTGATCATCATAAAAAAATATAAATTTATTTTTACTCTAATCTTTCATTAGTTATTTATTTCATTGATAACTTTTGTTAAAGTAAAAAAATGTCTTTCCAATTTTTTTGAATAAATTCATTAATGTTATTAGTATAGATTTATTATAGGCTCTTTTTTTTATTGTTGATTTATTTATGAATTTGAATAAATTAATTTAAATATAATAATTAATCATGTATATATAAAAATATTTATTTAATATTTAACGTGTCGGAAAGTGTCGGAATTCTCTACTTTTTGAGAAATGGCGTGTCGCGTGTCATATCGTGTCGTATCGCGTGTCGCGTGTCGGTGCTACCTAAATGAAAACCTCGCCACCATGGCAAGGATTACTTGGGTCTTAAAAACCTCCTAACTTTGCCGGTATACTGCGCTCTCTCTCTCTCTCTCTTGAAGTCGAAGGTGTAGACATCACTGACCAGGTCGCTCTCGCAATTCGGTTTGGTCGCTAGACGCTTGAGACCTACCTTTGAGAGCCAAGGCTTCGAGTTCAATTGCAGCCGTTCCGGGGCCGACCCCTTAAGGTACTTCCGCTGCTCGCCAAGGACTTCAGTCCATGCAATATGCCGTGGAGTTCAAATGAATTTCAAAACCCCATTCACTGTTTAACACGTGACCCTTTATTTAAAATTTACATAATGACGGGGACGGCTCCTGAACTTTTCTTCAGGATTCCTGGAGGCAGGATCATTACTTGTGGCTTTTAAGTTACATGTAAATTTCCCTTAGTTTTTATATATCCAATTTCAAAAACATTTTCCAAATAGATTCACCGGTCAATAGGGCCTTAAAGTGACCTGGTTTCAGTAGCGTGGACGTCGTGTGTTGGTTAACTCTTCTAGATGTAGCAGACATGATACCCGACCGATTTCCATTTTTTAGTACTAAAATTAGATGACTAAACTTGACATTGTAAGGCCTCGTCATCCAAACAATCAGCACTGGCTTCCTTCCAAAATCTAAGCGAAAAAATCCTCCATTCCAATCACGGTACAGATCAAAAATTTCTAAGTATACACACAACTGGATCCCAATGAATGGTAATAGGACACATAGTTCAGAAACAATTCACGGCAGACAAATAAGCAACCACACAACCAATCTCATACAGAGATCACGCTCTCGACTCTCATCTGCATGACAACGATTTGAGTGCCTTTCTGGATACGTCAATGGCCATAGTGCAGTTCATTTGCGAGGTCTTGTTCTTCTTGAACATGAACATGACCGTCACCTTCCCTTTGAGCTCGCCTTGGCTGTTCAATGTTATGACCCCCAAGCTCAACTCGCTCCCAAGAGTCGAACCGCTCAGCAAGTTCATGGAGTTCAAGGTCACATTGGCATCGATCTTCTTGGTGGACTTGAAGTTGGCCTTGCTCTTTGGAATAGCCACCTCTCCCACCTGAACGCCACCGTAGACGAAGTTAACGGTGGTGGCATTGTACTTGAAGGGGCCCCAGTTGGTGTTCTTGATCCGGATAGGGGCAACAAAGGTCATGTCAAACGAGGGTGAGGCCTGAGTCCCGACATTCAGGGACTGGATGTCGAACTCGCTGACCCTGAACTTGGGGGACTTGAACTTCATGATGACAAGGACAAAGAAGAGGACCACGGCCACCTCGAAGATGACGAAGGCGGTGATGCCGATCGTCCACTTCATCCTCTTCTTGCGCCTCTCCTCGTCCGTCAGTTGATGCGACTCTTGATCCTTCCTGTAGAACAACATCCTGATTTTGGTCTGTGGGTGATATTCGGTTCTGGTTGTGCTCGAAAGCTGGTGTTTCAGAGATGGTTTGCTTGAAGAAAAGGAATATTTTCTCCTTTGCGTTTCGTTCGTGAAGTGCTTGGATGTATTTGGACGGATTGTTGATGCTTAATTGGGTGGCTATGTCGGGTTATATATAGTGATTATTACTACCGTGGACCTTAAAAGGAAATGATCTCAACGGGACCTGAACAGCGGTCCCAGGATTTAGGTACCCGGTGCCAGAACGAGTTCTTTTAGGATCACTTTTGTTGACTTTCTAGATGCGTGGAATTGTTTTCTTATTTACAACTAACGGCCAGCTATAGAAGCTTAAATTAATTTATTGTCCATTTTTATCTGGTGGAGAGCTCCACTTTTAAAGCTGAACCGTCTATAGGTTGGTTGGAAGTTGCTTGCTCAATTGAACCACCCCTCTTAATAAAATCATTTGCTAAGAGTGGAAGGCAAACCTCAGTTTATATGCTGAGCGAGTAAGTTGGGGCCTATAATCACGCCTCAACGGCCACGGTATTCCTAAATTCTCTCTTTGCTGCTCTGCTTATACTTCTAATTAGCAGTAGGTTTCTTGATTCTTACGTGGTGATTGTGATAGCTTGGAGATCAGATAGTGTTATTGGAATCAATTGGAGTAAACTTTCAAATCATGTACATCTCTCCAACTTACTGCCCCTGTTCTCGATCTTATTCCGGCCTCGTTCATATTGTTTTTCTTTTCCAGTCTTATGATTCGCGGCACGAACTTCATTCTCGAGCTAGAGATAATATTGAAAGTTCTGACTAACCACTTACAACAGTGGTTGTCTAACTTAATTGTTGTTAAGCAAAGAGCATTTGTAAGCAGAAAACATATCCCGAATAACATTCTCATCGTTCAAGAAGTACTTCATTAATTAAGAACACATTGAAGGAGAAGAAAATTCCAGGAGGTTCTCAAACTGAATATGCAAAAACCCTTTGACAAAATTGAATGGGATTTCCTATTCAATTTCCTAAAAGCTTGCAAGCTTAAGATGGGTTTCTATGGTAGAGGATTTGTTGGGTGATGCATTACAACTATGTCGTTTAGTGTAAAATTTAATGGTAAACCCCTATTATATTTTCCATCCACATGAGGTATTCGACAAGGTGACCCATTTTCCCCTTATCTTTTTATTTGAGTGGCAATTGTTCTATTTCGTTCTATGAAGAAAGCTACTATTGATAGTTCTATTGAAGGTATTAAGTTGAATAGAAACTACCCTAAACTGTCTCACCTCATGTCTGCATATGATTCAATCGTTTTCCTCGATGTTACACTTAATGAATGTCAAAATGTCATTGTTGTTCTATATCAAAACTGTTTTGCATCTAGCTAGACTATCAATCTAAATAAATTGGGGATGTATTTCAATAAGGGTTGCCTACAAAACTTGAGAAAGAACATGACTTTAGAAATGAGAATTCTGGAATTAGAGAAGTTTGGGAAATATCTAGGGATTCCTTCAAAGTGGGGTGCTTTAAAGAAATAATTTTTTCTTGGATCCTTACGAGAGCGAATGTGAAGTTTAGAGAGTTAGAAGGAAAATTCGATGTCCGAAGCTAGGAAGGAGGTGTTGATTAAGGCAGTGATAGAATGTCATTGAAAAGAAATTGGCTACCTTCAAGTGGAGAAATAATAACAATAACTATGGGTTACATTGACAGAAAGGGGATACTTTAAAACTTAGAAAGAATGACAGTGATCTTGGCTTTAGAGATCTAATTGATTTCAATCAGGCTATTTTAGGGAAACAAGCCCGAAGAAAATGGCAAAATCTCGGGTCTCTCTAGAGACGGGTTTGCAAAGGACTCTCTTTCCCAAGATGTAACTTTTGGCAAGCAGGTAAGGGTATTCAATTGTCATGGAATTAGCAAAGCCTCATTATAGGAAGAGATGTGATCTCTCCCTCAATGATGTGGGTAGTGGGCAATGGTGAAAAGATTTACATAAGAGACGATAGATGGCTGCAATGACGACCCACTAGAGGTCTTACAATGAGAGGGAAAAATTATTCAGTAAGTTATAAATTTATTGTATTTTTATTAACTCAATCCTCAACTTTTAATTTTGTCAATTAATCCATCCTATCAATTTTAGCTGAAAATCACTTACAGGGACGTTTAATTCTTCATGGCACGACTGGCGTTGACATGGATAATATTTATAATTTTTTTATACTATGAATATTTTATTATTTTCTTGTTATTTCTTCTTCTTTTTTTCCTTTCTTTCTTTTCCTTATTTTCTCTTCCAAGCTTGGCAATGGTCGATGCCCAACTCTTGCCTGTCACAAGCAAGGGTTGGCCAACCCTCATCGGCCACTACACTAGGGCCACGAAGCCCTCACCATACTAGGTAAAGAAAAAATGAATAAAAGAAAGAAAATTTTAAAATTAAAGAAAAAATTTAAAATTTATTCAACAAATTATAAAAAAAATTAGCAATGTCAACATTAGCCATCCTACATGGCACTATTGATATGCAGTGGCTTCTAGTTAAAATTAGCTAAACTAACTCAATTAGCACAATTAAAATGTTAAAAATTGAATTGGCAAAAATGCAATTCATTTAAAAAAATTTGGACAATTTTCCCACAATGAGAGAGGAACCACTAAAAGTGGCTAATCTAATTATGAGGGACGAATAGAAATGGAATGGAAAATTATCAAAAAAGTCCTAGACCTATTGTTATTAATTAAATTTAATCGTAAACTCTCTTTTTTTCTGGTCAATTGGGTCATAAACTTTTTGCATTTATGTCAGTTCAGTCCATTTGGCTAAAATCGGTCGGTCTCACATGAACATTGATTGTCCTATGTGGCACCTTCAACGCTAGTGTGAACAATTCAGTCCATTCGGCTAAAATCGGTCGGTTGACGCTGACATAAACACCGATCATCCTATGTGGCACCCTCAGCGCTAGCGTGAACAATTTTTAATAATATTCTAATATTCATCGAGTCTTTTATTTTTCTATTTCTTTTTTCTCTCTTTTTTTTTCTTTCACTTCTTTCCTTCTTCAGCGGGTTGCCGCCAACAATCAGCCAAAGGCAAGTCAACGAGAGCCTAGCCAATGCTAGCGAGGCTCAACCTCGCCAATCAAGCCTCACCCTTGCCGAATTTGGCGAGGGTGGCGAGGTCGTGGCCTTCAACCTCGTGGCCTTTGGTGAGGCTTCAACCATCGCCAATTGTTGGCAAGACACAACCTCGCCCATAGCCGGCAAGGCTCAACCATCGCCAACCTAGTGGGTGGCTTGGGCAGAGCCACCCTCACGGCCCCTCACTAGATCCAATGAGATCAAGCCTCGCCTAGCCATGTCCACCTAAGCCAACCTCACGGCCCCTCACTAGATCCAATGAGATAACCTCGCCTAGCCATGTCCAGGCTTCCCAAGGTCGATGAGCTCATCGACCTCGCTTGGCTCATGATTGGCTGGAGAAAGAAAGAAGAGGAAGGGGAAAAAACAAAAAGAAAAAGAGAATAAAAAATGAATAAAAATAAATCATTCGAAAAATATAACAAAATATTATTAAAATTGTCCACATCAACGCTAGTAACTCCACGTAAGACAATTAGCGTCCATGTTAGTGCCAATTGGCCACAAGCTAACCAAAATTGGTCAAATAGACTGAATTGACACAAATATAAAAAATTTAGGACTAAACTGGCCCAAAAAACAAAAAGAGTTTAACAATGAATCGACAAAATTGCAATAAATTTAGGACTTATTTGGTAATTTTCCCAATTTGGAATAAGCATATGTTGAATAATCCGTTTGATGCCCAAACTATTGAAGAAATACTATCTATCCCCCTTGGTTCACCAATTAAATAAGACAAACTAGGGTGGATAAACACAAAGTCTAGAAACTACATAGTCAAAAGTCGATACCATAGCAGATTAGCAATAGGGAGGAGAAAGAAAGAATCAACCTTGATTCAACCTCATCTTGTTGAGAGTGCACAGCAAGTCTGAAACCTTCTTTTGGGGAGATCACCAAGAATGAGCCCAAATATGAACCCATCAACATATCTAGTTAGACCAACATTTATTTAAAAATTTAAACCAGTGAGTTATGAGTCAACTAAAATATAATAATAGCTCTACACCATATCAATTCTCCAATGTGGGATTTTTCTAATACAACTCACTTACAAGTGCATCCTAATAATCTTCCCTTCATGTGTGAACTCAGTGTTAAGCCTGCTCCCCCTTAATTCAAGTATCCTTCAGCATCAACTTATCTCAAGTTGAATCCCTACGGGCCCACATTGCTGCACCACAATGCTTACCTATTATCATTAGCTATGATACCATTTATTGGGAGTGCACAGCAGAAGTCCGAAACCTTCTTTTAGGGAGATCGCCAAGAGTGAGCCCAAATACGAGCCAGTCAATATATTTAGTTGGACCCATCTTTAATCAAAAGCTTAGACCAATAAGTTATAGGTTAACTCAGATATATTAACTACTATACACCATGTAAATTTTTGGATATAGGATTTCTCTAACACAACTCACTCACACGTGCATCGTAATACAGCTATGGGAAAAAAATTTGGCATTAAAACACCACCCCAAAGATAAAATTCTTTCTATCAAGAGTGAGCCAAAATGCTATCCCAACGATGGAGAACATGTCATGTTGCTCTTTTCTTGAACAAAGATAGTTTGGCTTGATCCAACTCTGAATATCAACATTAGTAGATAAAGGTTAACCATAATCGATAACTAGTTCAGCAAATTCAAAGAAAGCCCTGAACTTTCACCCTCACTCAATTTTGTAGGGATGGCTATGTGGTTCATCTTTTAAAAGCAAAACCCAAACTCGAAGCATCTTCTCGAGAATGCCAAAGCTATGTACGAGAATATGTCAAGATGGAGAATAGAGTCAAGGATGAAAGCAGCTTGAAACAAGAACATACCTCATATTTGGAAACTTCCCTCTCTAGGATCCTTAAAAATGAACAATTGGCGGTGAAGAAGTGCAAAAGTGAACAGCGTGTTGGTATTTGGTTGTGCAAAGCTAACCCCAGTTGAGGTTTTATGCTACATCTAAATTGGAGACTACTTGTTCAATTTCTCTCTTTTGACTTTGGGAGACATTATCAACTCTTGCTCCCATAGTGGGTCGTAGTGGTTCCTATACATGTCATGTTCCTTGGATTATTTATAAGTGGTATTCGAGTTCTTATTTTTACAAATTTAGCCGTGGCTGATATAGGCAAATCCATGGAGGTTCATCACTGACTCGTTTCCAAAATAGTCATTTTTTAGTTTATCCCAAGGTAATGTATGTGTAACTCAAGATAATGTACTTGGCAAGATAAAAATAGACAAATAAGGTATATACAATTCACATAAATAGGGAAAAAATTTACGAGATCTAAAAGATCTTTTTCCTAAAATTCCTACTTGGCCCATCTAATTTATATAAGGGAAAATTCCAAAAAATGGCTCAAAATGTCCTCATTTTTCTCAAATAATGATCCGAAATAAACCTTGTTTCAAATAAGGGCATGATCTCACCGGTCGCTAGCCAGCTAAATTTTTCAACCAATCAAGGGCGTTTTCATTCAAATTTTCTTTTCGTTTTTTTTTTCCTTTTCTTCTTTTTTTCTTTTTTGAACGTAGGTCAGTAGCCACTAGCAAAGGCCGGAAAGGGCTCAGCAACCTCATTGGCTACTGGGAAGAGCTAGCGAGGGCCTACGAGCACCGATGAGGGCTCGACAAGCTTGTCGTCGATAGGAAAGGCTAGCCTGCTGGTGAGGGTTGTTGAGCCCTCGCCTGCCCCACGCGAGGCTAACCCTCGCTAGATCTAGCGAGGGTGGCCTCGCCCGCAAGTGGCAAAGGCTTGCAAGCCCTCATCGGCCCTTACTAGCATCCGGTGTGGTCAACGAGCCCTTGCCTGGGCCCAACAAGGGCGGACTTCACGGCCACCCCTAGGGTGAGGGCCAGGGTGAAGGTCGCCTTGCCCAAGCGAGGCTATCCTTTACCTATGGCCAGTGTGGGTGGCCTCACCAAATTGGGAGAGGGCAACCCTTGCCCAACCCTTTGTGGGCATCATTAGTGGCCGATCGGCCATTAGCAAAGAGGAAGAAGAAGAAACATAAAAGGAAAAAAAAAATAGGAAATAGAAAAGAAAAATAGGAAAAAAATGGGAAAATGATAAATGATGAAAATACTCTTAACTATCGAAAAGTCAAGCCCTTATTTGAAATATACATAGCCACTTCAAGTTCTTATTTTAAACAAATATAACTATTTCAACTTTCATTTAAAATAAGATTCACTTCTAGCCTTTACTTGAGAAACTGATAGCACTTCGGGCCTTTATCTAAAAGAATGACACTCTGAGCCCTTTTTTAGAATTTTCTCTTTATATAATATCTACCCGCAATAAATATTCTCTTTTACTATTTTATTTAATAAGAAAAATAATAATAAGAAGAAATATATTATATATATATGTTTTATATTGCGGCCATCAACCCTGGTGGAAGTGCTCTGTAAATCCAATCTCCTCCTCTTTCGTTCTTTATTCGAATTCTGGACCAGAAGAATCGACGGATCGTTTGTGGCAAATTCATCAGAGAGGGAGCCATCGCCTGTGTTTGTAGAGACTCCATGAGTCGACTAGTGGACGGATTTGGGATGAGCGTGCATGCGAGCTCGGTTGTGCAAGTGGAATCCTTAGCTTTGGTGGAAATCCTCATTTTCCCTTTTGCACGAACTGAACAAGCCCTAACACCTGAGTCAGATAACGAAGCCTCGATAAGAGCCATTTTAAGCACAAATCAATTAAACTGGGAAGTGGAATCGTGAGAGGACGTGATCGGTTCTCGCACTTTTCAAATTAATTCGGCCCATTGTAGCAAAGAGGCCAACAAAATAACGGACTGGGTCGACAAGGCTCAAAGTAAAAGAAACTCGCTTAGCAATTGGATTTTTTATTCCCCTCAAGTCCTTCAGGACTTAATTTGCTCCGATGCTTTGGATTTGTATTCACTAAATTCTTTTAAGTGAACGTTATCTATTATTTTTGGATTAAAAAAAAAAGGGCATTGTTCATCATTCACCGTTGAAGTACTGAAGTGAGTATAGTGTTCGTGATTGCACCATTTGATCTTGGATAGTATTCAGTTGAGACTACATCGCTCGAACAATCGTAAGGCCTCATCATCCAAACAATCAGCATTGGCTTACTTCCAAAATCTAAGCAAAAAGAAATCCTCCATTTCCAATCACTGAACAAATAAAAAAATGTATAATTTCTATTTATATACACGACCGGAACCAAATGAATAATAATGGGACACAGTTCAACAAACAATTCGGTGCAAACAAGTAGGTAACCACACGAAACAATCCAATACAGAGATCGCCCTCTCAACTCTCATCTGCATGACAAGGACTTCAGTGCCTTTGCAGACACATCAATGGCCATAGTGCAGTTCATTTGCGAGGTCTTGTTCTTCTTGAACATGAACATAACTGTCACTTTCCCTTTGAGCTCTCCTTGGCTGTTCAATGTTATAACTCCTGAGCTCAGCTCACTCCCAAGAGTCGAATCGCTCGGCAAGTTTGTGAAGTTCAAGGTCACGTTGGCGTCAATCTTCTTGGTGGACTTGAAGTTGGCCTTGCTCTTCGGAATAGCCACCTCTCCCACCTGAACGCCTCCGTAGACGAAGTTAACGGTGGTGGCATCGTACTTGAAGGGGCCCCAGTTGGTGTTCTTGATCCGGATCGGGGCAACGAAGGTCATGTCGAATGAGGGCGAGGCCTGAGTGCCAGCGTTCAGGGACTGGATGTCGAACTCGCCGACCCTGAACTTGGGGGACTTGAACTTCATGATGACAAGGACAAAGAAGAGGGCCTGGACTACCTGGAAGATGACAAAGGCGGTGATGCCGATCGTCCACTTCATCCTCTTCTTGCGCCTCTCCTCGTCCGTCAATTGCTGCGACTCTTGATCCTTCCTGTAGAACACCATCTTGATTATGGTTTGTGGGTGATATTAGGTTTTGGTTGTACTCGAAAGCTGGTGTTTCAACGATGGTTTGCTTGAAGAAAAGGAAGATTTTCTTGGCTGCTTTTTGCGGGTAAAGTTCTCGGATGTGTTTGAAGGGATTGTTGATGCTTGGTTGGGTGGCTATATCGGGTTATATATAGTGATTTTGAGGGGTATTACTAACGTATATTATAAGATATTCAGGGACCAACAAAGAAGGGATCGTAGTAGGACTTGGCCAGCCGTCGGGATTTTTTTGGTACACGGTACCAAAACGAGTTTTAGGGTCGTTTTTTGTTGACTTTCTAGATGCTCGTCCGTATTCGGTGGTGAAATTGTTGTTATTTACGACTAACGGTCGGCAATGGAAGCTTCGATTAGTTTGATGTTTATTTTTATCTGGTGGAGGGCTCCAGTATGAAAACTGAACCGTCCAAGTAGGTTGGCTGGAAAGCGCTTGCTCAGTTGAACCACCCCTCTCAATAAAATCATTTGCTAAGACAGAGAAAGCAGTGGCCTATAATCACGCCTCGACGGCCAAGGTATGCCTAAATTCTCTCTTTGCTGCCGTGCTTATACTTTTAATTAGCGGTGAGTTTCTTGATTCTTATCTGGTGATTGTGATGCCTTAGAAATGAGATAGTGTTATTGGTCTCGATTGAAGAAGAGTTCCAAATCATGTACATCTCCCCACCTTATTTCCTGCTTGCTCTGTTCTCAATCTTATTTCCAGCCTCGTTCATATCGTTTTTCATTTCGAGTGTTATGATTTGCAGCACGAATTTCATTTACGAGCAAGAGATATATAGAGAAAAATTCTTGTCCCGCTAGGACCCTCTCCAACCTACATGGGTCTAAGAGGGTCCCCATGGGAAGTAGGATTCTATCAATGGGGATGAAAACCTCGCCATCAAGAATTACTCCGATCTTAAAAACCTCCTCTCTCTCTCTCTCTCTCAATGGGGATGAAAACCTCGCCATCAAGGATTACTCCAATCTTAAAAACCTCCTAACCCTACCGGCTCTCTCTCTCTCTCTCTCTCCGATTTCAATACATATATTGCTACGAAAAATAGACTGTATTAATCTCTTTTACTAATTTAAAAATTATAATTTCTACTAATCTCCTTTAATCATCCTATTGAGTAATATTCTATCAATGGGAATGAAAACCTCACCATCACGGGGAAGGATTACTCGGGTCTTAAAAAGCTCCTAACCCCGCCGACATCCTACGCTCTCTCTCTCTCTCTCTCTCTTTCACCGGTTTCAATATGTATATTGCTACAAAAAATAGACTGTATTTCTTTTACTGATTTAAAAATTATAATTTCTACTAATCTCCTTTAATCATCCTATTGAGTAGGATTCTATGGGAATGAAAACCTCGCCACCATGGGCAAGGATTACTTGGGTCTTAAAAACCTCCTAACCTTTTCACCGATTTCAATACGTATATTGCTACAAAAAATAGACTATATTAATCTCTTTTACTGATTTAAAATTTATAATTTCTACTAATCTCCTTTAATCATCCTATTGAGTAGGATTCTATCAATGGGGATGAAAACCTCGCCACCATGGGCAAGGATTATGTCGAGGTTTACTCGGGTCTTAAAAACCTCCTAACCTTCTCCCTCTCCCTCTCCCCTCCCTCTCCCCTCTCTCTCTCTATCTCTCTCGGCTCTCACTACGTGTATTGTATTGCTGCAAAAAATAGACTGTTTAAATCTCTTTTACTGATTTAAAAATTATAATTTCTACTAATCTCCTTTAATCATCCTATTGATTAACATATCTCAAGGTATGTAACATGCATTGAATCTTGACACTCATCCCCTTAATGTTTTACAATGAAATAGTCAGTAATACATTATCATCCCAATCGATTAGCCCATAGTGGATCAAATAACAAGATCGAGGATCTCAATCAGTTTTAGATGTTAAAAGCATATATCTAATAATTAATTCAGGTGCCTAAATTATTAGTTAAGTAGTGGTAACTAATGATGCCCGTCAATCAATGATTTGATAACCTAGATAGGAGATAGGGTGACTAGTATAAATCGGAAACCAGTTACAAATTATGTACATCTCTCAACCCATATTTCCTTACTTGCTTTGTTCTTGATTCTATTCTAGCTTCTTTCATATTTTTCGTCACTTCGAGTATTATAATGTATGGCACCAATTTCATTCGCGAGCTAGAGATATATAGCGACATGTCCTTACCCTGTAGAGATCCTCTTTGACCCTTGTCGAGCAAAGTGAGTTAGAGAGGGTCCCTTCAGGAGTGAGGTCCCATCGACTGTACGAAAACTAATCTCGCACGAATCGCGGCCCCAGGATTAATTGGTCCAAAAAACTTTACCAGCCCGAGTCATAAAGCTTTTCTTTTCTTTTATTATTAACTAGATTTAACACACGCATTGTTGTGGAAAATAAACCGGTTAAAGTTTTTGCTGATTCTAAAATTATACACTCTACAAATGCATGTATGCTTCAGTTGTAATGTCTCTCAATCTGTGTAACATACTTTGAGTCTCAGCATTTGCCGCATAATGTTAGGCATAAATTGCACTATTGAATAGTCAATAATACATTATCATTCTAAGCAATTAGCCTGCAGTGAGATGTTCATAATGAGATAGACGATCTCCATCGGTTTTGCATGTTAAAAGCATCTATCTGCTAATTAAGTTAGGTAGCGAAACTCCTACTTAATTTATAGCAATCAATGATGCTCCATTCTATTGGTCGAAATATGTGCAGCCCCATGTGTAACGTCATTATAAGCCGGAGGCCTTCAGAAGGAAGACTTCTCAAAGTCATTATTGCCAGTACTCAAAGCATTTTCCAACCCAATTTACACGCACCATCAGATCATGCATCTCGCGTGGTGCCCACCTTTCATCCGACGATAAATTCTGATTTGGGTTAATGGGATCCGACCTCATTCAAGAGCTTTTCCCGTTCTTTATGACGACCTCTGCGTTCTTGCAGATAATTCGAATCTACTTTCGGAAGTGAACGAGAATAAAGGGGTGAGAGACCGGCTTTTTCTGGGGTTTTAATTTTCGGATACCCATAACAAAACGTGGCTAGGGTTCATATTAAAAATAATTAATCACGGCATATTTTCTTCATGCTAAAGATATGATAACGCCGTAATGAGCAGGACCTAGAGAACGGAGACAAAATACAAGCTGTTGTACACCCAAAAAAAAATTATTATTATAATCCCAACAAAAATACAAAAAAATTAGAAAATAATGTGGTCTTCTCGCCGCCGCCGATCTGGAACCCACCCCCTTTGATTTTCAAAAAGCTTATGCACAATAATGGAGACTCACAAGCCTTGGTAGGCCAACATGGCCCGACGCCTATCACATTCACACCAAATCGCACTTTAGTCCAAAGAGAAGGAAAAAAAAAAGCAAGAAAATTCTAAAATCTTTGCGTATCGTCCCCGCTCCAAATCGGATTCTCCGACCTCCCGCTCATGGCAACTCGATCGCGACTGGGTGAGTCGCGATCGAGCGCTGGACGAGACAAACCGGCGTCCCTCATTAACAAGTCACGGACTTGAGCATCTTCTGGGCGACGTCGATTTCCATCGTGCAATTCATTTTGGTCGACTTCTTCTTCTTGAAGATGATCATCACCTCCACCTTCCCGCTTAACGTGGCCTCGCTCATCAGAGTCAGGACTCCCGATTTCAGCTGGTCACCGAGAGTCGAGTTCGCGCTGCTGGGCAGCTTATTGGCGCTCAGAGTCACGCCCAAGTCGATCTTCTTGGTGGACATGAAGTTGGCCTTGCTCTTGGGGATCGTCGCTTCGCCCACCTGGACGCCGCCGTAGGTGAAGCTGACGTTGGCGCCGTCGTACTTGAAGGGCCCGAAGTTGTTGTTCTTGATTCGGATCGGCGCGACGAAGCTCGCGTTGAAGGATGATGGGGCTTGACTCGTCTCCAAGCTCTTGATCTGCAGCGTGCCGACCCGGAACTTGGGCGTCCGCGCCTTCATGATGACGAGGACGAAGACGACGATCACCAAGACCTGGAACACGGCGAAGGCGGCGATGTAGGCAGCCCATTTCATCCTCTTCTTGCGCCTCTCCTCGTGGGAGGGGAGCGACTCGGCG